>WBMV01003457.1:850161-902568 GCA_013396655.1 Campylorhamphus procurvoides
ACTAAAAAAAAAAAAGAAAAAAAAAAAGACAGGACATAAAAACTGGAAATAAACTCAAATTTCTAACTCATAGTTATTATAATTCCGTAAATTAAAATAACTACATATGAGTGTAGAAAGACGTTTGGGGGGAAATACTTTGTCATATTTGTAGCTGCTTTGTTTAATATGCTAGGTCATGTGTCAATGAACTTCAAATGACAAAACACTGAACACTAAAATTTAAAATAGTAAATAGCTATAAAAACCCCCACTCATTATGCATTTATTTACAACAGAAGAAAACCAATCAATTAAAAAAATGGTATTCACAGCTGAAATTAAATGGTAAACTGGCAAGGAGCTCTTGGGTAAGTGTCACAGTTATTCATGGTTCTGTAACTGGGTGAGAGTTTGTCTGCATTTTAATTAGTGGAAAACAGTTAACTTCTAACTTACAAAATATAGAGTGCTTCTTCCTATATGTCATTATACTTTTATAAATATAACATGTGGGCATCATTATTTCTCTATGTCTAACAGACAACATTTATTTACCTTCCAGACACAAGTTTTCAATTACAGTATTGCTGAGGATCTCTTTCAGTATCACTTTAATGAGTGAATTTAATTGAGTTCAAATTTTGGAGATTTGACTTAATTTGCAAATATAATTAAAATATTTACCAAAGAGTTAAGGCAACTTCCTAGTCTGACCATTCGCAACACTCTCCGGCAGTCAGATGAATACCTGACCCAGTATGTTATGAATATGAAGAAAGGATTTGAAGAGTGGAGAAAGTATTCACAATAGTATCAGCCTAACCCACCTGAAATAACAGAAGATGATACACAACTTGGGGTGAAATGTTAGTCAATATATTATCATGGAAATTCAAATTAGGACCTAAATGGGAGAAACCATACACTGTCTTACTGTGTCCTTATTTTGCTGTTTGCTTATTTTGGGTATTAATTTGAGGATAACTCAATACATCATTCTCACATCAAACGAGTAGTGAATGAGCAACCAGTTACTTAATTCTTGACTTTTGAGTATCTTTTGTGGTTGTGTCTTGATAATCATTTCTACCCTATGATAATATTCTTTTATGCTTAATCCTGCTACGTTCATCACTTGCAATAATGTTATAAGACAAATGGTCAAATGCCTTGAAAGGTACTTTTTCCTTTTCCTTATGACAGCCTAAATCATTATCTTTGTTACTTGTAATAATGTTGTATGTAAGTCTAGTGGTTAAATGCCTTGATTTTCTTTTTTTCCCCCTTTTAGCATATTATCAGGAATGCTCAATTATTATGAAGGGAATGCTGTTGAAGAATACAACTGCTGCAGGTGGCTTGGTTTGCAAGCTGCAGTGTGAGGTGCAGACTGAGAGGCAGACAGCTCTGGGTGGGAGCCCAAGACAAGAGTCCAGGAACTGTCAACCTTTGCATAACAAAAATCATGAAGCCAAGTGGCACCAGCCAGGTGAACGGACACTGGGAGATACAACAGGAGCCAAGGAAGAGCAAGATTTTATTGTGCTGGACTGTGAGGATATAAAAGCCCAGGGGTTCCTTTGCTGGGGGACCTTCCTCAGAGGTACCACCTCAAGCTGTTTCTATGTTCTGCATTGTGAATAAATGGCTTTGTGGAATGAGATATCTGAGACTCTGCTGTGTGAAATCTGGGGTTGAATCAGTAAGGAAACCTGGTCTGGCTGCCTGTGAAGGGGTGTGCAGGGAGTCAAGTGAGGATCCCGTTTGTCACTGGAGCCACACACTGTGAAGGGGTTCCAGTCCCAGATGTGAAAGTTTCTGGCATTGGGAATGTGAGAGGCTGGGAAGTCTCCTTAACACAGTTTCAGAGTAGGACATTTTAAACAGTTATGTTAAATTTCATTTTCACATTTGTACTTCTTGTGAAATCATAACTGATAAAAAATTTATATATTTTTAAACTGATTTTTAATTCTGATGGGGTTTTTATGTATTTCTAGAAGTTCATTAAATAAGATATGTTTATATAAATACCTAACATAATTCTTAGAAAAAGAATGTTTTTCTTTCTATTTTATAGATTCAGGGTAATTCATAGTGTAAAATTTTTCATAGATTCCAATATTCAATAATCATAATTGATAGTTGGTGTGTTGCATTTTTATAAGCGGATACTTTTGAGTGTGCAGACATCTGTCATTGTGCATAATGAGACTCCAACAAGCTTACCTTTTTTTTCTGGTTTTCCTCTAGAAGTTAAGGTGGGTTTCATTGGATTTAGTTTGTCCCGTGCCTGGAGAATTTTTTAAACCTATGTAGGAAGGCTGAAGCAGTTGGGGTTGTTTAGTCTGAAGAAAAGAAGGCTCAGGGGAAATCTTATTGTAGCCTGAATGCTAAAATGGGTTTGTAAGAAAAATGTAGAAAGGTATTTTACCAGGGCTGACAGTGACAGAACAAAGGACAATGGTTTAAACTGAAAAAGGATAGGTTTAGATTTCCTTTAGACAAAGAAGAAATTCTTGACAAAGAGAGTGGTGAGGCACCAGAACAGTTTGTCCAAGTAAATTGTAGGTTCACCACCACTGGAAGTTTTCAAAGTCAGGTTGAGTGGGGCTTAGAGCAAGCTAACCTAATGAGGGAAGTCCATGGCTATGGCTATCCAGTTCAACCTTTGGGGCCAGAGTCAGGGGTGTGGTGGTAGTCATAGGTGTGTGGTAGGTGAGCAGATTTAGTGATCTTTAAAGATAGTTTCCAACCCAAACCATTTCACAGTTCTGTGATTCTGTCTATATAAGACAGCTCAGATAGGGTAGTCTCTGAATAATTTTGTTTTTCTGTAGGAAATGTAAAGGGAATTAAAGGTGATTACTATAGATTTACATGTCAAACTTTATCTCTGATAGAGAAGACATTTAAATCCTACCCTAGTTCAAAAAAAATAAAGGACTGTGATTTTTGGATCTACAAGAACAGGTACACTCTGCATCTACTATCTAGTCCAGAATTAAGTTATAGCTAATCTCTACATGGAACTAGTCTTCTAGCTTTCAGAGGTTTCTGTTTGAATCATGCAGATTTTTCATAAATTTACTTGAGATATGAATTGTGACAATTCTTTTAAAGATCTAAGTAAAATTAAACTGTATTAAAGCAGTTTTCTAATTAATTTTTCACTCTTTTGACCCATAATAGACCAGTGGATCAATACTTTTATTGGACACTAAAACATATTTTACTTTAAAATTTTTTGTGATGTGAAAGCTAATTTGTAGTTTAGAAACATCTATGATAAAAAGGGTTCTTTCTTTCCTAAACAAACCTAATATTGCAGCTTGTTTTATCATGGTATAGCCTAAAAGAGTTTAAATACGTGTTCATCTGGTATTGGTAACACATTATATCATGACATACTTTGTCTATAGTGGATAAAAATAATTCCTTTTCTACATAATTTATTTCTAGTTGTAAGTAATTTCTCCAAAATAATGCTAAATAAAAGGTGAAAAACTGTTTCAGATCTGATGTGTTTAATTTTCCTGTTTTAATGAGAAACTGACCCCTTGCACTCTCCTTTACTGTGGGATAATTACTATCTGCTGTTACTCACAGTTCGAGAAATAAATGATCTAGTCAGTATTAGAATTAACAAGCATGGCTGATCAAGCCACTATGAACATGTCTTCCTCAGAGTCAGTTTCAGCTGATGTTGTTCACTCATTCTCAATTAGGTACTATCTTACAGCATTTACTTACTGAATATTTACTTGCTGATCGGCAATTGCTGTAACAGTTTTATGGGCTGTGGAAAAAATATTCAACTAGGATAGGCAAATGTACCTGTCACATTCAGTAGAGGCCCTAGTGATATATGTAATGGTAACTTAAGAAATTGATGACACTGTACTGAACTGGAATAATACAATTTAGCAATTTTTTCAACAGAAATGTAACATGATTTGTTAACTTCATATTTTGATTTGAAAATGTAATAAATTGAATATTAATGTAAATCATTATTTCTATCACATTCAGTGACATTTATTGTAAGTATAATCTAGTAGCTTAATATCTCAATTTCATAAATGTTCTCTTAAAAAATTATTCTTCTATATTATACATTAGTTTCAGACTGATCAATTAGTGAAGATTTACTGTTTTGGTGAGAGTGACAGCATGGTACACTATTAAAAACTTGTCTGGGAAAAACAACTAAAAGGTAATGTTTATAACTTCACAGTTTGCATCTTTATACCATGATTTTGATCTATTTGTCATAGTACTAAAAAGTAAATAGAGCATGAGACTTAGGGACCAGAGCAGTAGAATCACCAAAATCGCCAAACTAGTGGACAAAGCTGACTCAGTGGTTTCTAAATCACTCAGCACTGTTCACATACGTTATAGTAATGAAAATAATTTGTTAGAATTTTGAAGATGTAGATGAGAAAGTAGATCTGCAATAGAAACTAATTTGACAAATACACTGGCTTTTGGTCCGATGTTATAGTATCATGAGGCTTAAAACACTGTTGGTTGGTATGTGTTATAAGTAGGTTTGAAATCCTTCAGTCTGAAAACAAAACCCCAAAATTTAGAAGACATTACACAGTTTTTTTTTATGATCAGTCTAAAGATGGTAAATATGGACAAGTTTTTCCCTGCCTTCTCTGATGGAAGAACTATGGGACATCAGATGAAACTAGCAAGTAACACAAAAGGAGACCATATCTTGAACTTTTTCCTACCTAGAGCAGGTGGTTGAACTAAACTTTCAACATTTTTCTAGGATTCTATGGGATAGTTATGAAAAAAATGTAAGCTAGGAAACACCTTCTCTCAGGATGCTAAGAATACTGAAAGCATATTTAGATTTAAGGAATGATGGGACAAGTCTAGTAAATAAATTCATTGTAGTCTCCTTAATTCGTAGAAATCACTTTAGTTCAGGAAGCTGCAAATTACTGGACAGTATGTAGAAAAAGTATACTTTTTTGAATGTTATTTTCTAGCCTAGGCATTGCTTATGCATACTGTTGGGAAAATAAGTGTTTAGATTACACAGACCTTTGATCTTAGCCACTAATATAGGTAAAATGTGTTTGTTCTTGTGCTATTGCGTTACCTTATTTGGAACTACTATTATGTTTATTATTGTTATCAAAGGTCATAAATTTGCAAAAAATGTCTTCATAGTCTGAATGATTGCTCTTTAAAAGTCTCATTTTGCACAACTTTATTTTTCCTTCTTGTTTCTTCTCTTTTTTCTTTTTTAAATTTATTTATTTAATGCCAGCAGATATCATTGTAGGAATCACAACAATCTCTCTCCACCTTTTTCTACTTTTTTTCCCTTTAATACTGAGCACGCTTCTTCTGCATTCATTAAGATTCATTTCACAGGAGTTACCTAAAATGTAAGACATCCTATCTAAATTAGTTCCATAGCTTCTCTTCACAAACAATAGAGAGATGCAGATACCTTCTTTGTATTAACTGAAGGAAAAGGCTTTGTTTTCTTTTCTGTGCAAAGCTTTCTGGTTATTTTTTCTGTCAACAGTTTGAATAGACTGTGAAAAAATTAATGCAGCTCTTCCCCTTAGTTTCCTTCTTGGCCACATTCATCAATGTGGCAACTAACATTGCATTGATGATTAAACATATCTCTTCTTTGAATCTTGTTACTGACCTCTAGATGCCTGCAATATAATCTATATATTAATTATATATAACCTATGTAATAATATATTTTCCATAGTTTTTTTTTTCCTATATATATATAAATTTCAAAGCACTCCCTGGAAATTAGGCTATGAATAGAGATGGTACTGTGTTGCAGTGGCTGCTGTACTGCTTTTTACCTAATGGGAAACTTTCCTTTCACTGCAGTTACTGTACAGGGGCCCTGTACTTCTGCGTCCTGTCTATACTGCTCATGCTGGTGTGTGGTGGTGATGGTCTCTCTGCTGCAGTGGAAGCATTTCCCTCTGACAATGCAAGAGGGAAACAACCTAGGAAGTTTTCACTGAAGTGGGTCTTAGTAAAGCTCTGAAGAACCTGGAGGTCATAGGTCCCCATGTACCAGAGCCTTAGTTAAAGACTTATCCTGTACTCCTAGTAGCCCCTGAAATCATCAGACCAGTGCATTAAATACCACTTAAAAAGTTAGCAATCTCTTAGGTATGCCTAAGTCTTTGCATTTATTATGGGAAAGAACTCTGATAATGAGGCAGAAAGTTATTTCAAACTGACATGTAATAAAGTGGATTGAATACATTTTTATCAGTATATCTTATGGAAAATTAATTAAGTAATAATATAGCATTAGAGTACTGTCTGTTACATATTAAGATTTGGCTTAAAATAATTAGCACATTATATGAACTACTTCTATTCCCCCTGATGATTATGACAAACTGCCATTAACATAACAAGAACAAAAAATTGTCCAATTTTTTGACAGAAGCAAGTAAAAGTAGAAGCAGAGCAATATTTTTAAAGTTAAAATGAAATAACTTGTAACAGAAATTAACATGCACATTGGGAAAACCAACAGAACTCGTAAACTTCTGCATAGTTATGAGTGTTCCATTTCAAGCTAAATTGAAGGCTCAGGTGATGATAATAAACCTTTCACAGCTGCTTCACTAATTGGAACATGACAAGCAGCCAGACTTCACATTAGGCTACAGAACATGTCATGTTGTCTTCAAGAGGGACTTGAAAGGCATCTGAAATCTTGGCTTTGCCATGGTTTTCAGAATCATTCATTGCCAACCTGAGACTAGAAGAAAAATAAATGGGAAAAATGTGACCAAACCGGCACTGATATAGCGTATTTTTCAGGCAATCAACCTTTCTGAAGTGCCTTCTTTTGGCAGATTGGCCAGGTGGAACAATGATATTCTGTGTGTGTGTCTTGGAAAGGGAAGATAACTACCTTCGACGTTATAAATTTGAATGTTGATGTTTGCACCTTGCAGTGTATTTCTAGGTAGCAGTTGTCAAGAGATGTCAAATTAATATTTGCTTTCTTTAGGGTCTTTTTTGCTTTGTATTTTAATTGTTCTCTATAAATTGTATCTCTATAAATATATATCTCTATAAATTGGATGCTAGTTGAGGACATGATCAAGTACATATATACAAATGTGACCAGTTTGAAAATAAATTTTCTTACACTTTTATTCAACAATATTTCTGTGTATCTTAAAAATATGTTGTTTTTAAGAAATTCTTGTGTAAATTGTAGAGTTGTTCCCTCACAGTTTACCGTGGATCACATTATGTTCTGTGAAAGAGATTGCACTGGGGACTAGGGTGGTGGCCAACAGGGAGAGATAGGTTGTGTGCAGTGGGGGCAGTGTTATGGAACACAGTCTGTAGGAGGGGACTCACCAGTACCGACATGTTTGCAACTGATCTAAGGCTGGAAAACTTTCAAGAATAGGAAGGGGTTACTTGCTGAAGCACCAAAATGTAGATCTTTGAACTGATGAATAAAGAATATTTGCTTTGTGACCTAAGAACGAATTCAAATTGCCAGACTGGAAGGAAACAGTGGAGGAAAAGATAAAGTAGGAAAAGAAAAAAGTGATTTCCAAGCCTTTTTAAGGAATGAGTTTCACTCAGCATACATGAGTGAAATGCAATGAATTTAATGAAGAGAAATGTGACATAAATTCTGACATAGATGAAGATTTAGAGATCAAGATGTTATCCTATAAGAAGCCGACATAACAAAAACAAGAGGAACCTAAAATGTCTCCCATGGAGTAGATATTATTCTGAAGTAGTATCTAAGTTTTCAAGTTTGACTTCCTCATAGTTTCATGGTGTGTAAGGCAGCATGGAACAAGACTCATTTTACTTAACTGGTAATAGCACGATATATTTTAAATAATGAACACCTTATAAGAACAATTTAAAAGGCCTCTGGATTTTTATAGATATCTTTAATTTTTTTTTTTTTTTGATTGCCTGGGTCCTAAGGGAGTGCAACCTAACATGGTTTTGTAATCATGTACTTCAAAACCAGTACATGACCAGTACAGACTTTTTATGATTTTGTTTTTTCATTGATTGGTTGGTTTGGCTTTCCTAGAGATGTGAGGGAGTTTTAATATTAATAACAATATCATGATTCCATAATAAAAGCAAAGATATTTAACATCACATGTACATTACTGAAATGTATATGGGTTAACTTTCTGAATTTAAGGAGAGTCTAACAAAGTAACTAGTCTGCTTTTCAGACAGTAGGAATTTATTAAATAATTTCACACATGTTATTCATAGTCAAAATCAAGTATAATTTCTATTAAGTATTATTTCAACTTAAACTAGGCTTTGAGTTAAATGTATAGCAAATTCTGGGGAAAAAGTAATGTGTGTGTGATTTATTAAAAGTCAAAAGATCTCTTAATAGTAGGCATTGAAAATTACTGCACCAAAAGAATGAGTCAAATTATTATCAGATTTAAAAGATAGCTTTTTAATTTTTACTTTCAATTTTTCCCTTTTGTTTCTTTTTTTTTTTTTTTTGGTTGGTTGGTTGGTTGGTTGGGGTTTGTTTTTGGTTGGTTGGTTGGGTGTTTTTTGAGGGGTTTTGTTGTTGTTGTTGTTCCAGAGAAATGTTTAAAGTGCCATATAAATATTCAGAAAATACTCTTATAAATACTGAATTTGTTCCAATTAATGTAATTAGAAATTAAATAAATAAATGCTTATGATCATGCTTTCTTGAGAAAACTTGAGTGGTATTGCAAATATTAAGGAAGAGTTCGCCTATTCTTTTTCTTCAACCTCAATTAAAATTCTATGAGTTGTATTTACCTACTCTGGTGCATTTGTTGGTGATTCTTCAGACCTATTTTCATGTGCATGTGATCATTTTTCTTATTTTTTTTTGCTATATTTTTCACTTTTTCACAGAAAAAGTTAGGAATCAAAGTATTATGGCTTAAAATATACAATAGACATCTTGTAATGCAAACAGAAAGATTATTTCATAACAGTAAAACAAATACAGGAAGTACTCCAGAGAACAGAAATACAAATAGAAATAAAAACATCATCTTGGTTGTTGTGCTAAATCAGAACTATTGACTTACACATAAATGCTTTTTTATCAGCTCTACCAGACACTGCATTATAAATCTAATTACTGCTTGTATTCAGCTTTAATGTAAATGTACATGCAAAAATTAACATGATAATGATGCTAATAACTTGCTGAAACTACTGAAGATAGAGAATTTAAGGCCAAGACTGTTATATCTATTCTTTTTTTTTTTTTTTTTTTTTTTTTTTCATTTACGGTCTCAAGCTGCACCAGGGGAAGTTCAAGTTGAGCATCAGGAGGAATTCTTCAGAGAAAGAACATTTGAATGGACTGACCAGGGAGGTTGTGGTTCCCTGTCTCTGGAGGTGTTTAAGAAACACTGGAGGTGGCACTCAGTGACATAGTCTAGTTGACAAGGTGATGTTTGGTCATAGGTTGGGTTTGATGATCTCAGAGGTCTTTTACAACCTCATTGATTCTGTGATTCTGTTCTTCACTCATCCTCTTGCGGTAATGTTTTGATTCCAGCTAAATATTTGGAGGAGAATGAAACTATGAAAATTCAGCAGATGCAGCTAAAAGCCAAATTCTTTTACTTAAAAGGAGCCCTAATTTTTTAAGAGTTGTCATCCTTGTCTGAGGGTGCTTTAATTCCTAGTGATGCCTTAGGGTTTTCATGAATTTGTAGATTTTTACACTTTTAGGTAGTTTCTCACATATAGCATAGCTTGCAATCTCTAACCCTGTGTTAGCTGTCTTAAGGGTCAGATAATAACTGGTACGCTGTGCAAGGAAAACATGGACCAGAGCTAAAGCAACTAGATACCATGTTAGTCAAAACAAGAAAGCAAAGCCCAGCAACCTTGGTGAAGCTCCACTAAGGGAAAGTGACATAAAGTAAGGGGTCTTAAGGCCTCCAACTCAATTCTAGGAGAGGAGTGCCATGAGGTGGAACCAAGGGAAGTTCTGGGCATGGACATATCTTAGATTGGATACAACCTTTAGATATGATAATTGAGTAGAGTTATAAAATTAGCATGCTGCCGCGTAGACAGGGGCTTTTCTGCTTTCTCCAGCTCTCCTACACTTTATTTACATTTTCTCTCCCACACACACACACACACACTCTGCTGCCCAGCCTTGTGTGTTGCCCGGTGTTCCCCACCCGAAAGGGTGGGGAGGTGGGGGAGAAGAACTCAGAAGAGCTCTACTTGCGAAGGGAGGGGTTTCCCTCTTGCTCTCCTGAGGTGGGGGGAGAAGATGTGTCTCTTCCCTTGTTCTCCCGGACTGGACCTCGGTAACCTCAAGTCCTGCTTGAAGGAAGACGAGACTGGCAATAGGAACTGGGTACCAGCAAGAGCTGGGATAGCTGAGCTGCAGGGATGCAGCTCCAAAAGGGAAGTTTCTCCCTGGTTTATTGTGGGTTGGGAGGTGAAATGACTTGGGCCCAGATGTTGCAAGAGTCAGTGTTCCCAGCCTGTGGGTGAAAGGGTTTTTTTCACCTGGGAGGGACAGGTTGTTGTCCCTTGTTTGCTTCGGTAAGGCATAGCAGAGTGGTTCAGGGGACTGGCTAGTTATGTGTACCGCCGAGAATGAAATGAAAGGGACACCTTTCGGCTTAATTTACTCTGCATGTTTTGAAGAGGTGGTGCTTGGAAAAGAGCTCACATGGTATTCCTGAGGCCGTGAGTTCATCCTACCACTGGTCTTTTCTATCTGTTACTTATCAATACATGTTGTACTCTTTTATAATTTTTATACTCCTTTATATTCTGTACCCCAAAACCCTATAAGTAAAAGAACTCTTCTCTGCTTAACCCACATAAAGTTGTCTTGGAAAGTTTTTTCCCCTTTCCTTAAGGCAACATTAGTCATGACAGCAACAATCAATATGTTAGTATTAGAAATAAATACAAATAAGATTTCACTGAAGAAAAGCTTTTTATTCTGAATTTTCAAGATCCAGTAACGCTAAGATGTCACTGTGCAGTCAACAGTTATAAAAGAATAGACCTTTAGAATTATTATGTTTTTAGTCTTTTCATAAAAGATGAAACTTTTATTTAACAATATCTAGAATGCATCATGTGAAATCATGTAGATAGGAAAATTCACACATGGGTTATTAAAATAAATCACTGTACTAAAATAAAATGTCTTTCTTGTTTTCTTTTTTTTTCCAGAATGAAATATTGAAATTTTTATTGATAGAGGATTCTACATGCATTTAAAATTGATCATATGTTTTCTGGGTTATTTATTTCTTCATTTACATAGTCCACATATCCAACAGGATATAAAATAATGCTAAGGTGCAAATAGCTGCCTGTTAAAAACTTACTATTTCATTTTTAGGATTTAAAGTCCTATCCAGACTTTTACCTCTTTACTCTCACTGTTTCTTTAACTACTGATTTAAAGCTATTACCATATGCTGAGTGTTTGGTGACTTCTCCAGAATAGCCTTCCGAAACACTAAATTCCAACTGAATTTGGCATTCATTAGCACTCTTATTGCTGATTTCTACAAAGAAGTCATGAGCAGAATGCATATAAAGTTTGAGCTGTGTGGCACTGCATTAAGCTTTTCATTTTAGGTCCTAAGTTTGGCACAGCACAGTGAATAAACCTCCAGTTTTATCAAGCATCCTGTGACACACACCAGTAACTTTGTTTTCCAGTAATGATCATACTTCAACAAACAAAAATTCATTTATTCTATGTATTTTAAAATCTTGCAAGAGGCTCTTCTAACCCCATGGCCTATTTGAGGCAGATTTTAAGAATAGCTGAAGATTTAATGTGTAGATTTTTTAACACCACCGGGAAGATAAATTTTGAATCTGCAGTAAATGTAGGTATGCTTTTAAGGAGTCAGACACTAGCTTGCATCTAAGTTGAGTGTCACAGTGAGAGAGAATTATAACCATATATTGTGTTACTAACATAATGGAAACATCTATAACTGTATGGTAGGAGAGGGTCAAAATAGATGAGCCTGAAGTTAATAGTACAATAATTATTAGTCTCTCTAGATTCTGAAAGAAATAGAAGGTGGTTAAGGTGGTTATATAAATTATGGAAATAACCCAAATGTAAATATTCATGATAATGCTTATGTAGAGCTGCTGTTCATTAAGATGGCTAAAGAAACTGGGAGTTTATTATTTATTTTTAAGACTATGTTTTATTGGACACAAAAGTGGTTCCATGAATGGAGCAACAGTGAAGCTCATATAGGTCTATTTATTTACACCCCTTGAAGGACTGATCTCATATTTCAACAAAGCATTACCAAAAAGAAGCACGTTTTGTTGTGTTGAAGAATAAAACCTTTCAACAATAATAAAAAAGTCCTTTAAGTATTCTTTCATGCATAACTTCTTCCAGCTATTGTTTAAATTGTGAAAATGTAAATGGCAATGTTAGCAGCAACACTAGACAGAAATTACTCTCTCACTGATTTAGTTTGCATTCAGTGATTCTGGAGGAATCAAATTAAATTTGCAAAAGCCTCAGCCATCCTGGACTTTATTTGACCATTCCTTATTTATTAGCATTGTGAATATGGCAAGAAGTGTGCATTACTGAACAAAGATAACCGAGACAGTTAACTTAACTGCAGGCAATTATGTGTGTCTCAGCAAAGTTGCAATGCAACAGAAATCTGTAACATGCCTTGAACTGAGCTGCGTATATTCATTACAGATCACTGGGACAATCCCTGCTGATGCAGTGTGTTGCATCTTGTTGCAGCAAATTATTCTCCTGTCTCTTTGCTGCATCACCGAAAGCACTAAAATAGCTGCTGGTCTCAGATATGTGCTCACACAGGAAAATGCTAGGCTCCAAGTTGAGAGCATTCTTAGAAATGTTTCTGTACATAATAGGAAAAACTTTGTTATTTCAGTGAAAGGGAGTGTTGTGTAACAGATTTTGGGCTTTCCTTCACTATGCTACTGTGGCTTTGATTTTAGTGTTTTCTCAAAAATTCCATTTGTATAAAAAAAAGTATTAGGTAGTTGAGAAAAGTGGAACAATATTCACCTATGTGAATGTCAAATTTCGTTGAAAAACTTCTACATCTGCCTGATAACTAATCACTCATAAAAAGATGACCAAAGTAATTTTCAAGAAATAAGCTATTTTACTTAGGGCAATGGAGGAAAAAGTACTTTGAGTTCACCTTCTGTTTGACACATTGAGAGAACACTTCTATTTGTATGTTAGCATTATAGACCTCATTCATAAGCTGCAAGGTAATGGAAACCTTGCATTGGTCTATAGTTTAAAAGTAGCATGTTTTAGACAGTACTTTATTTGTGGTTTTTATAGTCTGATTTACTAAGCTACAACTTTTGTTCTTTCACATGATAATAGTGATTAAAACCAATAAAAATATATCTGAGAGTCAATAGATTCAGTGTTCACTAGTCAGAATTTTATTTTAGTCTATGAATTATTTTACTTAAATAAATAACAATATTTTCACTTGCTCTTTACTCTGATAAAGCACAGAGGAATAGAGGATTTGATTTTTGGAACCATTTCTAGAAATTTTCTGTGGTTTTTTTGTTGCTGTTCAGTTTTGTTTGGTTGTTTTTTTTCCCCTCAGAATGTCATTTCCATATATTACAATGACATCCTGTTTTAGTTGATTTAATTTATATTAAATTTCATTCTGCTTGCTGTTTCTACTGTAAATACCTGCTAATACCCTTTGCAATATTAATAGAGTTAAAACATTGGCATTCCTATGGATACCATAGTATATGCTTTCAGAGATGTGTTTTGTTTCTTCATTATTTTAAATTGCATGCATTGACTGCATAGAAAGGAAAAAGATCAAAAGAAATTGTTTCCATTCAAGCAGCTGAGATCTGTGTGCAAGATCTATCAGCCATGAATAGTTTAAGGAAACAAATACTTCTTCCATAAATAATCAGAATGAAGAAAGTAATTTAAGTGTGTGAAGGAACAGCTCTCTGAACCATGTTCAGATATTTCTGGTCTCTCATTAAAATTACACCCTACAGAAATGTTCCTGAAATCCTTAACAACTTCAGAAGTCAACACTTTCAAAGTATTAAAGTAATTATTTTAAGGATTTATGATGAGCTTCCTATTCCTATAGCTAAAAACTGATATTAGAGCCCACTGATGTAAAAATCCCCACAGCTGACTGAAGATTGACTATGGCATTGCTTAGTCCAAATTTGTATGCAATCTAACAGAATTTTCATTTCAAAAGTTTGAATGCAGTGCAATACGTATCAGAAAGTGTAGTTGTGGAGGTTTGGGTTGGCTCCCTGCCAAGCCCAAGGGCCGGCCACACGGATTTCCCCCCCCCCAAGAGAGAANGCAGAGTGCATCATCTCAGTACTCATCTTCTGGATTAAGAATAAAATGATACTGAAAAGGCAAACATGTAAAAGAGTAGGAAAACACTATGAGTACATGCAAGGCTGAGACTTTGGAAGCAAACATAGAATGTGGAATTGGAAGCATGCATTTGAACCTGAAGATCCAACAAATGTGATTTCTTATTATTTTAATTGCTATGAATTTAGTACAGAGGGAGAATCTGACAAAAAGATATATATATATATAAAACAATGTTATGTTTTTGGCCTCTGCATAAAGTTTCAGGGTAATTTTTTTCTTTTTTTTTTAACTGCAAACAAGCTAAGAGTGCAAAAGTGATGAAAATATCAGCTTCACACTCCCATTCTCCTTTAGTCTTAATCCATAAGACATTCTTATGAGGTGATGTGGCAGTAGACTAAACCTGAGTTTTTTGCTGTATTATAACATGCTGTGTTACCTTTTTCCCCAGGCTTTTGGAAAGCCACCTTTCCCTTCTCCCAGGTCCTTAGAAACCCATCTCCCTTTCCTCCAGGCCCTGGCAAAAACACCTCTCACCTTCCTAATAAGTATTCAAGCCCCCTTCTGGCTGTGTTCTGATTGGTTTCCCTTGTATCCCTCCCCTTTACCCTGGCCAAGTGGTCTATAAATTACCTGACCAGGCGAATAAATCTCTCTCTGCTTCCTGTTCCTGGAGTGTGTGTGTCCTCCTTACTGGGACCAGGGGAGGACCCTGTGGCCTGCCACCCAGCCACGTGGAGGGGGACAGGGAGGGGGAGAGCGTGCCCCAATCAACCGTGATAAGGTGTAATTTCCTATTTTGTACTCTTGGGGATCTGTTAGGTTTGAGTTTCCAAGAAATTCAGAACTCAACAGGTGCATGCAGTTGTATGAGGAAAAGTTCTCTCACACATGACTGAATTTGAATATATCAGTGAAACTGTGAAACCTTTAGTTACAGTAAATATTCATTTAGTCACAGTGGTAAATCTCAGAGTCAATATGGAAAATACTGTAAAAGCAATAGGATAAATCAAAGTATAATAAACACTATGATCTGCATTAGAAAATGTGCCAGGAATTGTGTGCCTGTAAAACTGTTCTCCATTTGAAGTTGGAAAATACTTTAGCCAACGCCAGAACATATTTATATTCAGCCCAGGCAAAGTACAGGTTAAGTATAGAAGGCTAATTAAGGATTTTCACAGTGAAAACCAACAAAAATCCTCCTATCAGAGAGCACTCCTCATTGAGGTATCAATAGCATCTTTACCTATATTCTTGCAAAATCTGACATGTCCCTGAACACTCAAAGAATCAAAACCAGAAAATTAAAAAAGTAATATGAGCTGCTGTTTTCTTCAAGACAGTCTTTTTCTTAGCTGTTCGTAGAATCACAGTAAAAGAAACTTTATCTCAAAAGCTTAAAACACCACTGGGTAGAAGAAACCCCTCACCTTTAACCCTCAGGGTTATTACCTTAATCCTGGTAATAGTAAGGAGGACTTTGAAAGAGATGCTCTTTTGCACCGACACTATGAAAAATTGTCAATAATGAAAGTTGCGTCATCTGTAATTTCTTTAGTTACTTATTCCTTCTTGCCTTGGGTAAATCATTAAGGTCTATTTAGGGTATTTTCCCTATGTTATCCATTTGAAATCCTTTATCAAAAGAGTGACATGTATTGCACATTGAAACAAGGTGAAATTCCCATTCTTCATTTTTTAAGTGAGAGAAACAAATATTTTTATAAAAAAAAAATCATTTGTCTTTTAAGGCTGGTCTGAGAGGTAGGAATTTGAGTCAGAGGTGCAATTAGCACCAGTCAGATCCATGCATTTTGGAAAGCGGGAATATCTACAATTTTAGAGTGAAAGGAAGAGAAAGGTGAAGCTTCCCAAGGAGCTCAAAACAGCCTTGGGGATTAAAGATTATTATTGTCAGATTTCAACAGCAGCTTATAGCTTTCAAAGTTGATTTTATTGACCTGGACTGAACTGTTTTTAGGAAAAAAAAAAAAAACAGTAAGCAAAATTTACACTTGTGTGTAGAATCAGATTGCCCCAGTGCCAGGAGCTACTTCCTAAGACACAGGAATTTGCTACTGATCAAGATGCCTTTCATGAGGTACAAACAGTTAGAGGAATATGGAATGACCGACTGGGGAGCAGATCTGCAGAAGAGAACATGGGGATCCTGGTAGACAGAAAATTGAGTGTGAGTCTGTAGCATGCCCCTGCAGTGATGAAGCCTGCCTGATAAAAACACATCAGTTGTTCCAGAGAGGCTATGCCTTGTCTTGGCCACCCTTGGAGTATGTTGTCCTGTTTCAGCTCTACCAGCAGAAGAGAGAGATTGCCAACTGGGGAGAAACCACTGGAGGACCAACAATATAGTTAGAATGTTGGAAGTTGGAAGAGGAGGGGCAGTAACCTTCTAGTGTCTAAAAGGGAATTACAGTGAAGATTAGTCCAGCTTCTTGCCAGATATTCATAACAAAATATCAAGAAGGAATGGTGACTGTACTGTAGTAAACAAAACTGCAGTTACAGGATAGGGAAGGATGCTTTGCTAGAAGAGGGGCTATGCGTCATAGGAGATTCTCTAGAGAGTGTGGAATCACTGTGTTCAGGGATTTTCAGAGCTTGTCTGGAGAAAGCTGCTCTAGGTTTGAAGATGTCCCAGAGTTGTGAGCAGGAGGTTGAATTAAAGTTCAGTTCTAACATAGGCTTTTGCTGGTGACTCTGTGATCTCACCTGGAATACACTGATTAAAAAAAAAAAAAAGTGTAGTTCTGAGGGAGTGTTTTTAATCTAAGTATTATTGAAAAATGTCACCTCCCTTGCTTTGACAACAGTTGCTTTGTCTTTGATTTGTGCTTCGTTTGGAGTAGCAGGACTTTGAACATGACTTTTAAATAAATAAGATTATAACAATAACAAAAGAAGATAAAACAAAACAGTGGACTTGAACATCATTTGGTCCCATAACTGAATCCAATTTATATGGCTGGACTTTTGGCCAGCTACTTATTACCAAAAGAAATAACAATACTAGTACTGTGACATTGCACTGTTGGAAAATATGAAGCAGTAACAAAGCAGTAATGGTAACAAAGTGAGCATGTTATGTTGAAACACTGAAAATGTATAAATCTATTCTGTTGCTTGAGACTGTCAAGTCATGAAATCGGTTCTTGTGGATAAATCTGTTGTCAAAGCAGGCAATGACCACATGCTGAAACATAATGAAAATGTCTGAAGCGTCATGTGGTCATCATATGGTAATATTCACCTGACCATCGAAAATGAAACAGTGTTAACAAGTTAAAAAAAAAAATAGAAACTTCTGATATATCCTGTAAACAGTAAACATATAAAACTGTCCACTCAGCTGCTTGGCTATTCAGATACAACTGTAACTCTTTGAAAGTGTTCTGGAGTTAGTGTGTATGAACATCAGAGACAGAATTATTCTGAGTAGTGAAAATATCTGCTCATTTGGAAAAGAACATATGACTATATTCATGTCAAGGAGTGTAATGAAAAAAGAAAATAGTATAAAATTAATTCATCTTGTTAAAAAGATTATAATGGAAGTGGAGATTAACTGTGTGGAATAAAATAGCCTGGTATTTAATTCTCTACTTATATGCCTTAAAATAGAAAAGTGCAATCCAGAACTTCACTTTTAATGTTTGTATTTCCACTTCCTTTAATTTGTATGTGATTGTGCCCTCTGGGGAAGTATAAAATCAAGCAAATGGATACTATAAAAACCCCTTCTACAAGCTAAGAAATTTCATGAATATTGTGACCTAAATATTCTTAAAAGTATGTTTAAACTCTTATTGTCCTTTCATGCTATGGCCTTTTTCAGTTCATTTCTGCATTTTCAAAACCAGGTCAAGCACCAAAGATACATTTACACTAACATAAGAAAAAAAACAAAAATTGTTAATTTTTAAATTGATCTACTAAGGTTTTCCTCTTTTATATTATTTATAAACACTGATCATAAAAATAAATAAATCCAAGTAAGACTTGTGTATTAATTAAATATGCTTCTAATGTTGTAACTAAGCTATTTTATACATGTCAAAGGAGAACTAAGATATCTATGTTGGCCAAGAAATAATCCCTCTCCTTTAAATTTAGAGAACAGAACTTTAATTAGGAAAAAATATATGTAAAGGAAAAAAATAACAGTTCTTAACCACAGCACATATATATATATATATATACACCAACAGTCTGCAACAAACCCCTCCACCCCAAAATGACAAGGCAAAACAGTCTAAAAGGTCCTCTTGGCTACTTCCCAAAAAGGGAAATGTGATTATATCCACAGACAGCAGGTGGTGCTGTCGCGCCCAGCCAGCTGGGCTCTCTGACCTGTTGGTGCAGATGATAGCTGTGGTCTAGTCAGGAGTGATGGTCGTAGTCTGATCGAGAATAGTGGTTTCCTCCTGTCAAGGTCCTGCTGCTCCTCTGGATCCGACAAGCTGCCCCCAAGATTTTCTGAGCCCCATTTATGTACCCTCAGGGATCACCCAGTCCCTCCCCCAGGGCAGGGACTCACACAATGGGTGATTAGCTCTATGAGTCATGGGGTATGGTTGAACTGTTGATGACCCATTAGCAGCCACTCCCTCAGGCTGGGTGTGAGGGTGCTAACGACTTCCTGGGCAACTTGCTGCAAACGGTCCATTGTTCTTGGGGAATGAATAGAGGGTGTAGAATACATAGCTTTAATCACCCCCACACAGTGATAACTGGTCCCCCCTGCTGAACTAGGACAATACACTAAATGGCCTTTCTACATTATAACATTGTAAGTTACTGTTAGCTGATTTCAAGGCTCATCTGGAATACAAATAATGTACTTTCTTAAAATATCTTAAATATATGTCTGCACAATCCAGCAAAATTTGAAATTATGAAACCTGAAGTTCACAGACAGGGAAAAAGAAACTGAAACAATAGAACCTGCTAAGATATATTGTTACCATCTTCTATTTTCAATGCAGATGTCTCAAAAGATATGCTGATGGATAGTCAAGGAAGACAAGAAAATATATTAAAAAAAAAAAAACAACTCAAAAGCAAAGAAACAAAAAAAAAACACCCCTAAAGACAAAACACAAAAACATCTAGTCATAGCATTTCCCTTTAATTATAAGATTTTACTCCCAAATATCTGCTTCATATTTCTTGCAAGATTCCAGTGGTGGTGACCTGGTGGATGCTTAATGGACTGGCTCTAGTCAGCCGCGTGTATATTACATTTTGTGACAAGCTTGCTTTTCATGCAAACATCCTGCAAGGTGTGCCAATTACTATCCAACAACTGACACAGTGGCAGTACAGGAAATCAACAATAGAAGCATCTGTCTCCAGAGAATGTCTTCCACCTGTTCCTGTAAAACATCTTTGATTTGATATTGACAGAAAATCTGGGCTTAAGGGTACACCATGGTTCTGGCAAAAATCCCAAGGGTGTAGATTCATCACTGATTTTTTGTAATTATTAGATACTGCCGTTATTAAAGAAATATTTCAGATATAACATGAAAGAAAGAAAAATCTCAGTCTCTAAAGGAAAAAAAAACATGTCCAAATAGATGGATGCTAGATGGCTTCTCTACATTGTGACAGCTGTTGCTGGCTAGTTTATTTCTCAGTTTTTTATATATTGCAAAATTGTACCAGGATTTTAAACAAGTTATTTCTGAAACAACCAATGGAGATGAAGGAAGGTAGATAAAGGTAATACACTTTTGATAACAACACTGTTTTATTTATATTTCCTGACATTTCTTTATGCTATCAATATATTTATTTGCTGCAATTATGACTGCCTGAATAATTTTTTAACTCCTCTATGTCATGCCAGTAACTGCATGATTTTACATTTGAATTCTGCTTTATAAAAGTCAAAAAGCTGCAGGACAAACAAAGGAAGCCTGTGGGCACTGTGTCCTATAGCTGGGTTGGCCACAGATCCCAGGGAGTTACAAAAGAAAGTCAGACTACAGAGCATCATCTGCTAGTGTAAGCAGGAAAAGGAGATCATCCATCTCATAGGACATCTCATTTCCACAGCCTCATTTTAAGAAAAGTTATCAGGAAGGGACTGACTACAGCAACCATATGAAAAGCAATAGATTTCACTTTCCTAAGTTACAGTTAACAGCAAAAATAATATTTCAAATATCCGTTTTGCAGATCTGATTGGGTGGGAGTTTTTAAAAGCCAGAAAAGAAGACAGTAACTGAAATTTAATCCACAGAAAAATTATGCTTTCAAATGGAGCTCCTGGTCCTGTGTTTGTTTTTAGTGCAGCAGTAAGGAACATTTTAACCCAGTCATAATTTGGCCATCAGAACTGGGCAAAAATTAATAGTTGCTGAAAAATGCAGACAATTTCAGTAATTTCAGATAATATTCTTTCTGCCTAAAAAAAATAAAAAAGGGAGTTTTCTCTCTACATCACTCACTCCCTTCCTACAAAATGTATATACATGGATACCTCCTAGACTTAACTAAAGTTCCTCGTTTGTTTTCTAGTGTGTACAATGCCAAACAAAGACCTTGCTTTACTTTAGAAAGCACATGTACTTTCAGGAGCACACTTTACAGTCCTGCAAAATGGTGCATGCATGTACTCAAATATGACTCCATTCAGGCAGACAGTTTGAGAAACTCAAGTGTTTGTTTGGCTAAAGGAAACAGAGGGAACTTCAGACAGCTCTTTTTGTCCTGTATTCTCAGTGAATAAATCCTGTTCCACTTAGCATAACTGTAGTAGTTTTAGTTTACCTTCCTGGTAACTAAGGTCATAACTAAGGAAGTATTCCATCTCATTTCTTTACGTAAGCAAAGATATAAAGAGGAGAGTCGGAAGTCAGTGGGGCACTTCTTCTTCCGAGAGGGCTGGAGGGCAGAGAAACTCCCTGCGGTCGCTCTTCGGTGGGAGTGGGCCGAGGCACAGACCTGCTGATTACCCAGTCGGGAGGAAGGGGTCCTGAGATTTCAGGAAACAACAATTTTTTGGATAAGAGGGAAGTGAAAACTTGTTGTTTTCCTTTTCTTCCCTCTTTCTCTCTCTCTCTCTCTCTCTCTCTCTCTCTCTCTCTCTAAAACTGCTTTAGTCCTACTGAAGTTTGGGTCCGTGGTTTTCTTCCCTCACTTCCCCCCCCCACCCCATGGTCGGGAGGGGTCTGGGGGCTTCTGTCCCGGGCCCTTTGGGAAATTGGCATTTGGCCAATTTCAACCGGTTACAATAACACCGTTTTTTTTTTCTTGACGGGACACTGTATTGGGAACAAGGATGCAAAGAGCCTGCCACAAGCATATTAGAAAAGCAGCATAAGGTTTACTCAGAACAAAAATATAAGAAAAAAAGTCCTAAATAAAATATCCTGCCCTTCAGAAGATGCATGTAAACATAACTTAAAATAATACTAAACTCAGTGGGATTGGGAAGGAAATACAAAAGCTGCCAGCTACAGTCTCTGAAGCTGAAAGCAGAAAAGCTGGTATAAAACCAAAGGAGCAGAGCCTCAGGCATTTTCCTTGCTCTGTGGTGACAGCACCTCCAGGCTCAAGAAGGCAAGCTTGATGGTACCTTGTGAGGCACAGGACCTTTCTTCCACCTAGAGATCAGTTTTATCAGGGAGAAGAAAGCCGGAAATAATGCACAAAGTCAGTGCTTAGCCATTTTAAGAGCAGGAAAAGTCACTGGAAAGAAGCCAGGAAGCTTTGCATTGCTCTGATGGACAGAGCAGGAGAAAAGGAGGCCTTCTGTTGGAGCTATTGTCCCCACTTCTCTGTAGCAGAAGCTTCCTGAGAGCCTTGTGCTCAAGGTTTAGAAATCCTGGTCTAACGCATTGGACATACAAAATAATGACTACAAATGAAAGCAGAAGAAGGAGTTTTCTTTATTTGCTGTTCTCTTTTCATCATAAAGTGTAAATAGTTGCTATTTCTAATTATTTTGTCATTGAAAACATCACTGACACAGTCTTGAAATGTTATCTTTTTATAACAATATTTGAATCCCTTCGAGGTGGGTGCTCTGTCTTCAGAAGAAAGTCATTCAGGTGGAACATTGTAGGCAGTAACTTTGAGAGTGAAAGAGTTGCTTCAGGGACAAGACTGTTTCTTTATTCTAATATAGTCCTTTTTCTGGTGCCAGTGACTTTCAATTCTTTATGAAAATCAGAGGACAGCACATCCTTATAACTGACTGTTATTTAATCCCCTAAAAGAGGGGTTTTAAATATTTAAATCATATTAATGTACCACATTATTTTTTTTTACCATCTTTATTAGCCAGTAGTTATTCTCAAATCAAGCTGTAGATTATGGGGGATTGTTTTTATTATAAGGCTATGCTAATGTAATATTCTATTTTTAACTGTTCAGGGAAAAAGTAAAAAAAGAAATCATACTGAAGGAATTTCTATTTATAAGTAGGTCTAGAAGAGAGATCTTCCTCTAATGACATTCTTTCTTCTTTTTTTTCAGTGTATTTTGTTCCAACGTATACTTAAAAAAGAAAAGAAGACACATGACAGCATGCACCAGCTGAGGGTCATTGCCAAATATTTACTGGACATACCTTAAAGTCAGCTTGCCAGGTTATCTGAAAATGTTTGGGGGTCTTATAATGCTATTCAATACAGAGGTGTATTTGTGACACTTTTGTGACACACATGGTATGCTAGAAAAAACTATTTAGGAATCCCCATGTACAGCAAGAAATGAATATTTTTACTAAGAAATACTGGGGTATGGCGATTGAAGTTGTCATTTTTCTGAGTGTTGATATTTCAGACAGGAAGGCCAAAATGTAGCCTGGGAGAGGGATTGCCATTTCAGTATGTGTCTGTCCTTGTGCTCACATGGTCTAAAAGCAAACCCTTTTCCAGTGTGAGGCTCTTCATGACTATTTTCTATAGATAAATATAACCTTTCTCCTAACTTGCTGTTATGGCCAGCAAAATATCATGAAAATATTTAGATTCTTATGCACTGTGGGGAAGAAAAAAAAAAAAGGAATAAAATATATATTATGGAGTGTGTTACTGCGGTTGCACGTGATTATAGTCATAATAGTCAGACAGATGACCCAGAACAACTGGAGACTCTTTAGCACCATCCTTTGGGAAAAGTATATGTACTCTGTTTTTCTAATTACCCAGAGTGCCTCAATATGAGGCTTGCTATAAACTATTCTTTGACCAACTACTGGTCTTATTTTTTTCTTTTGGTGGTAGTGGTTCTTGGAGTTGTTGGGGTGTTTCTTTTCATTTTTGTGTGTGTCTTTTTTTTTTGTTTGTTTGTTTTTCTGTTTTTTTAATTATTATTATTTAAACTCTTTGAGAGTATCAATTTTATACATATTTACTGTAATTTTACCAGATGCACTAACTTTCTCTGTTTTCTGCGATATGAATGTGAATTCTGCATTTGCCTCTATCCTTAAATCTTTCCTTCTGGTTTTAGTTTCACCTGTGACTGAATAGTAGGTGTTTTCTCTTAATACTAAATTTTCATTTTTGAGTTCTCTGTCCTGAGAATCATCTTTATCAGCATTCTTGTCCTCTACACTAACCTTCAGTTTGCATTTCCCACCCATGTTCTTCCAGGAAAGCCGGCTTTCTCCTTGATTGTACTTGGACATCTATTGACTTGTATCTCTATTGACTGGACCCTTTCTTAAGGTTCAAATTCTTCTTATTCCTTCTGTCTTCCTCAGACTGAAACTGACGACCAACAGCTTCCTCTGTGATTCCCTGATCTGTACTTTGCTTCTCAATAAGCACTTAGTCATGAACTATTTCAATACCTTTTTCTCAGTGTCATCTCTGAATCCATCTGTAACTCCAGTGACACTTCCTTGTCAGCAATATCAATTACAGAAGCATCTTTAATTTGTTCCTCTTTGTCTGTCCCAAATTTGCAAGTCTCAGCCAGTTCCAACAAGGATTTAACAAATGCTTGGTATTATAAATTGATGTGAATAAATACACTAACTACATCTAAAGATTTCTTGACAGAGAATCTTCCAGCAAGAGCTCTCAAGTATGAAATCATCTAAAGAGCTCCTTCACTGGGATTATTTATATGATTATTTTAATTCAGAGAATAGCACAATAATTTGAGAAAGAAAGTCAGAATGGTACACATATGCACAAAATTTCCATCTAGCAATGCAAACAGACTATGAATGTATCTGTTTATATATGCTCTGGTTAAGATGTAACTGTCTCAGAGCAGACTAATAAGAACCGCAGCAGTTCCACAAAACCTTTGGACTCAGACTGGAAACTCATTCACAGAGGACTTAAAATAACCTTTTTTTTTCTTTTTCTTTTCACTTATTCTCTTACAGTTATCTTAGTTTTAATATAGTTATATATTATATTATCTGTTTGTATTTATTTTTTCTCTGATTTTTTTTAGAACATAGATGGTATTAAAATCTAGAGGCAAATAACCATCATTCCTTCTTTTTGTTTTACTTTTGATTTGCAATAATTTAAATATAATTTTCTGAATAATAGTTGCCACATAAACCAGATAGCATACAATGTAGGAATATCTGTTTTGTCGTCCCATGCCAGTCTCTACAATGAAACAGCTTTTTTCATAAAACGTAGTAATAAAAGTAGAATATATCTAATTTACCTCAATAAATTCTTCAAAAGTCAGGAAACTCCATCCAAAAAAATGGACACATTATTATTGAGACCACATTTTAGAAGTCTTAAGGCTTTGGATTTCAGACCCTTCTCCTATGCACGTTTGTGTTTCAAAATTTCAGATCAGTTACATTCTTTGTTTGTGTGGAAGGATCAGAAATTATAACTAAATATTTTCAGTAAAAACAAGTGGAAAGAGGGAAGTGCAAAAAGCATCATAAACCCCAAAGCCCCACTTCAACATCAATATATATCATAAACCAACAGTTTTATTAAATGAAAGATTACATGTCAATTATAATATTTTGACATCATGTTGGAAAGGACTAGAAATTGACAATTAAAAGAACCTAGATTTTTACAGTGATGTGGTTATTGATATTTGTTCTAAAAGAACCACAAGACATCAACAAATGACTGTTTCTCTGCCCTCTTCCAGATGTATTAAAAAGACCCCCAAAAAAACATTTCTTCAACTACTTTTTCCCTTCCGAAGAACAATTTATCTTTTAAAGTAATTTTATATTTCGGGATGAATAAACAGTGTTAAAAAAACAAAATAAACTATGAGCCAATAACTGCACATTAAATTCAATAAGGGAAAAAAGGATTTGGATCTCTTGCTTTGTTTATGTCACACATTAGGTTTAGTAGACAATGATGACTCTCCTAGTTATAGGTAAGATTGTCAGAAGGGCGGTAGGTGGGAAAAAATGAAGCCAGGGTAGGTATATACCTATATACACATATACGTAAGTATTTATACATCAATATATAATGGAATATTACTGAAAAAATCTGGAAGTAGACCTAATAGTGCATAATGCTAATTTAGGTTCTACAAATCAGTACCATATTTTCTTAACAAGACACTGATACAACTATACTACATCAGTTCTAGATATAGCTCAGCTGCAAATATCTCTGTGACACTGTAAAGACCCACCCAAGTATTCAAGTTAAAGGCACAAGAAAAAAAGTACTTTCAAAGTCAGAGTTGAGTTCTGCAGTGAGTGCCTGGATCTCAGAGGCTGTTGGCTGCTCTCAGCTCTGACAAGCATTTCTGCGCCTTTGACCAGAAATATTTGTCAGGTGAAACTGATGGAATGTTTCTTAGAAATACTGATATATGAAAATCAGAATTTTCTTTTTATTTTTCCTCCCACAAATAAAAGAAAATCAAAAATACTTCTGTCAAGTGTCTTAGGTGTATTTGGGACTGAATATTTGAATATTTAAATGTACAACCATTTGGCTCTGTGTATGTTCAGTGAAGAAGACAAACAGTAGTACTAGAAAACTGGCTAAAGTTTTCCCTCCATCATTAAATCAGCTACAAAGAGAACAGAGTTTGGAATAATTTTATGGCTCATGGTTCATATCACACATGAGGTGAATTAATAATATGGATATGAAGAAAAACAATTTATTAATGTTAATAACTCTTCCAATAAAATTTCCAGGAGGACCTATAGTGATAAATTGAATAATTATGAGTATAATTATGACTAACTAGAACCATAATTTCATGCTAATGCAATAATAATGACACAAAAGTGTAGATCATGAATTTTAACTGCTCAGTAATTCCAAATTTCCACAAAGAGAAACTAAAAAAAATAGAAATTAAAAAAAACCAAAACTCCTCAGTCTTAAATCTGATCAAGTTATGCTTTGCTGCCAAAGAAAAAACTATTCACTGCTTAAATAGATATAATTTTTATTATTTTAGTGGAAAAAATATTATTTTAACTAGAAGTTTAGCAGTATCTTGAAAGCGGGAAATGGGTAGTCTATGGAGCACACATATCATCTAATAATCCTTTAGTGGTTTCTTAGGAGAAAAAAAGAATGCATGAAAGAATTATGGTTAAATTTAATTTTAAACATAGAATTATCATACCTGAGGTTATTTCTGGGGAAGTGTATATAGAAGATAATTACTCCAGAAACGCTGTGTAAGTGTTCAGTAATCATAACAAGTATAAACTGCACTTCACAAGCAAAAGAAGCTGAATGTCAGATTAATGTTTTTGCCAGATCATTTTGGGATGAGGGATAAAGAAATATAAAGAAAGATAAACAAAAAGGAGTTGGTGAAAGAAACCAGTTGCTTGAATGAAACCAGTTCCATTTCTGAGAATTTATTACAAAAATTAATGAATCTCTGTGTCTTCAGGATGATTTAGAACAACATAATGCAGAGTCCAGGATAATTGCTGTAGTTTTGGTCTAATGTGGCCCATTGATGTTGCAAACTGTTGTTTGTTCATTAAAACTTCTGGGAATTAAAAGTAGTGGAGCAAAACTAATATAAATTAACAACACGTGTCTTCAGCTCTCTATTTTATCTTGGTAGGAGGAAATTTTTTCTTATTCTTTTTCTTTACAATATGGAGACAAATCTTGAATCAAAACATGATATAAAACATACATATTTGCATGTTGCAGGCAGTGACTGTAGTTACTTACTTTCTCTGTCTAGGCATTCAAGCATGTGAGGACAAACAAATTTATGATAAAAGCACAACTATGGTTCAATTGCATTTCTCTGATGACTAGCTGATTCACCCAAAGGGCCTGAAGGAAAAAGACTCACTCTTTTTTTCTAGCTACTAATCCTTGGGGACTACTTGAAAAAGCATAAGTGTGGGGAAAATTTAAGCCAGTGAACATGCTGACACTATCTACAAATATTTTCTGTATCATTGTTTCAGCCCATCTTCTGCTCCTGTTTAGTTAGAATAGGTAGTCGTGTCCTGTCCTGTCCTCCTGTCCTTGTTTTCAGATGCCTCAGGTCAAACCATTCTCCTTGTAGGTTTTTTTCCCACCATAACACAAACCTGTCAGGTTTTGAAGGTAAATATTCAAGGAGTACTTTAAAAGCATTTTGTGTTGGAAAGAAACAGAATTGGGAAGGAAAGAAAGAGAATATTCTTTTACTAGAAGATTTGTAAAAAAACAACACCATGTAGTTGATCATTTCCATAATATTTATCCACTGCATTACTGCAGTCCTATGGGAGAGAGAGAAGGAGGTTGGCGGAGTTTGGGGGAGGTTTTTTTGTTTGGTTGTTTTTTGTCTTTCCTCTATACAGCCATTTTTGAGCTACCATTCGTGCTTTGACAATGATGTGGTAACAGCAGGATTTTCAGAAGAATCACTGGGAGAATGTTTAGTAAAATATAAAGAGAAATGGAAAATATAGTTATATGAAGGTTAATGAATTGCACAGTTCTTCAAGAGAGAGTTTCTAAATAACAGTGTAGAAAATATCAAAGAAATGAAGTGACACAGAAAAGAAGCCACACTAGGATAAATGAAGAGGATGGAAACCAGCCTGAGGCATGAACAAGAGGTTACTCCAAATTCTACCACAGATTTTACTCTCATCTGAATGCCCTAATTTAATCTAAAAGCTAAAACAGGATATAGCTGCATTGTATATCACTTCCCTTCCTGGCATTTATGCTTCCCTTTAGAATTCCCTTGAACTTAGGAACATTTTAAAACATTGATTCCACAGCTCTCTCGTCAGTTTTCAGTAGCCAACAATATCAAACTTTCATTTTTAACAAACGATGTCTGTATGGTTTCAGCTATGGTGAAGCCAGATATTACACATACATATAAGATATAAAAATGAACCTGATCAAAGGTTAATAATTAATATAATTCCCAGGAATACTGGACTTTTAAAAAGTATTGAGAATGGACTAATAAAAATAATTAATTTCTAATTCAAAGGATTTTGTGTTAAGATTAATAACTCTAGTAGAAAGAAATGGAGACAAAGGAGATAGTCCTGCCTCCCTTCCTTCAATTCCTTCCCTTCCTTCTCTTCCTTCCCTTCCTTCCTTTTGAGACTAAGTTAGAGAAGTCAATGACATCTTTACAATGAGATCTTTGAGATTTGGTTTAGCTTTATTCCGTAAGGAAGAAGCTATAAAAATCATCTCATGGGATGTGATGCATTAGTATTGACAGTTTTATATTTTATGGATGCCGGTTTAAACTAAAGTTTTTAATATTATTGTCACTATGTTACATTTTATACTTTCAAACATAAATTGCATTTGTTCAGGTTCATATTTCTCATTTGATTCTGTGAAGTTCTCTTTTCACTTAAAAAACAATATCATCACTCTTCCTTGAGAATATCCTATTTTCTTCAAGTTTCGTGTGCTATTCAGACACAACTGTAGGGAAATATAGATTCTTATTAAGCATATGCAGATGGAAATTAATCTGCCTCACTTAGGTTTTTTTTTTATTATTATTTTGCTCTTAAATATCTATCACCAGTAATGGACATAGCCAAAGTTCTACACGTTTATTTAGAAGTCCATCCACAGTTTCAAGTAATTAGTCACTCCACTTGAATGCATCAGTAGTACAACTACTACATCAAGAAGAGCAGAAGCAAAAAAAGTTCTGAGTTGAGACAAAGGTAGTTTAATAAGTGCAAGGAAGAGGAAAAAGAAAGAGAGGGGAAAAAACTAACCAAATCCCCCACAAAAAAACCCAAATGCTGCAGAGGCAGCACCTCCCACAAGCAGGCAATTGTCCAAGCAGTTTCTGAGTAATGGGTGCTTACCCAAACCCCACCTCTTTTTCTCTCTAATGGCTAAGCATGATGCTACATGGCATGAAATATATCTGGTCAGTTGGGGTAAGTTTTCCTGGCTATCTCTCCTATCCAAAATACATAACAAAACAAACAAACAGTTAATGTATCCCTTAATTTCCCTCAATGTTAAAAAAGGAATATTGTCTCTCTATATGATCTTTATTGAGCTCATTTTCTTTTTACACCAAAGTAAAGGCAGTAAGTTTTTCAAATTGTTTATAGTATTTGTCTGAAATATGTCTAATCTTTACTTTCAATGTGTCCTGGATTTGGCCAAGACAGAGTTAATTTTCCTGTTGTAGCTCTGAGGAGGCAGAGCCTGGAGCTGTGGGGCCATGTTCAAGTTGTTGTTTTATACCACTCAGTTCATCCTCAGGGGTTGCAAGTAAGGGACTCACTTCCGACTGACATGGTTTCCAGTCCTGAGCAAAAGCAGTGGGTGTAGGGTCCATCTGCCATTGTTCATTGTCTTGACATGGTGAGAATTTGCATGTACATCACCGTCTCTTGTACACCATTGTTATTAGCATTTTTGCTGCTATTGCTTGTTTTCTTCTCTCGTTGCTGTTTCTGGTAAATTGCTCTTATCTCAGCCCATAATCTCTGTCTTTTTTGTCTCCCACTGTAGGAGGGAGAGGAGTGATTTGTGGTTAGCATTTTAGTGGAAGTATTAAAATAAAGAATATCATTCCTAAACCATTCCTACACCATTAAAGAAAATTCAACAATAAAAGAAATTCTACTTAATAATTATGCAAGGATCATGAGCCAAGTCTTGTTTTGCTAATACTTTCTTTCTCTAAATCTTGAAGCTTGTTTGCTTCTTGCAGAATCAGGGTAGTCTTGAGCAACAATACAGAAACCAAAGTGTGACTTGGTCGACCAATGGCCATAGAAAATTTTAAATATTCAGCCTTCAGCTGCCATTTCAGAGTGCATGACACTTGTAGTTCCTTTGTTCTCTCTTCAGTCCTTATGAAATCCATCCAGCCCAGTGTGGATGTTTTGAATATCTAGAATGTCTCTAACAGTAGTAGATGCCTACATGGCACTTTACTATCAGTAACCATCATGTGAAATAATATGAAAAGTCCAGGAAATAAGACGAAAGTCCATGCTGGGCCTCAAAGGCTCCTACAGTTCTGCTGTATCTATAGTTCAGATATAGAAATTCTATGTCACAATTTAGTCTAATGAAGGAGAATCAGTAACTGGAATTTGTGGTGGACAGCGATTTTGTGGTGGACAGTGATTTTATACTTCTATTAAACAAATCAATGTAATGACTTCATTGTACCAGTGATACATAAAATTTCGTGGAAGGGAGGTGATATGGGTTGGCAGAGAAACAGTTCTGGGTTATATGTTAGGGTTCCTCCTTCCTTTAAATAAACCACATATGTAACTATTATATGCTAGTTCTGAAGAAGGATTTCAAACAAGAATATAAAAAACATTGATTTTTGTGTGCATGAAAACTGAATTCTATATTGAAAATTCTAATAGAAATATTCTTTTTATAACGCTGCATTTTTTTCATAACCATATATAAAAATATTAATATTTAAATATATTTATAATATGATGTATTATATGTTTGCATTATCAAACCTGTACTGTTCAAATAACATTATTCTAAATCCTTTTAGTGTGAGAATATATAATAAACAAATATACAGTAAGAAACCTAAAAGAAAAATTGGTCTAACACCAGACTTTTGTGACCAATTTCTTTCTGATTGCTAATCAGATATTCTAATCATCTAAGTTCTGATTTCAAAAAGTAGTACTTAAGAATAATACGTGCTCATTAAAAATAAAATCTGTCTTCTAAATATATTATAATGTATTAGGAGCCCATTGTGAACCAAGAGTGTTTAATTTTGCGTAGGTTTAGTATAGTTCTCAAAAGAGATACACAAGGGCATGACTTAGAGACAATCAATCAAAGTTTACAGGGAATATAGAAGGGGCTCAACATACTGTTTATAGCAACATATTCAATTACTGTTGTTGTGTGTGGTACACATATAATGCAGATTTGGTGCCTCAGAACCATACTTGAATCTTTTTTCCTTAAGAAACTAAGCAAATATAATAGCCATACTTTAATTGTTGTTGTCAAGTACTGATATCAGATTTATCATTTGTGTGTTTTGAGGTGTTCATTAACAAATGGAAAAAATGCTCTGGCATTCCAGCTTTAACAAGAAAGATTAACAGTACAGCACATGCTTTCATAAACATGCCTCTTGGCCTTCTCTTACATCTCTGGAATAAAGAGGGAACTGACCTACTTAAAAGTTGTAGACACTTCGAAAGCTGGATAGCTAACAAAATGAATAGTTAAATACGATGAAATGTACAGATTACTTCATAATTCCATTGCTAAATGTAAACACATGGATGACTTTTTTTTCTAACACAGTTAGAAAAAAGTGTTGTCCCGGACCAGACCGAACCTCAGGTCCTGCTTGAAGGAAGACGAGACCGATAATAGGAACTGGGGTCCAGCATGAGTTGCTGGGGTAGCTGAGCTGCAGGGATGCAGCTGCAAAAGGGAGTTTCTCCCTGGTTTATTGTGGGTTGGGAGGTGAAATGACTTGGGCCCAGATGTTGCAAGAGTCATGTTCCCAGCCTGTGGGTGAAAGGGTTTTTTTCACCTGAGAGGGACAGGTTGTTGTCCCTTGTTTGCTTTGGTAAGACATAGCAGAGTGGCTCAGGCGGTTGGCTGGATACAGCTGGGAATGAAATGAAAGGGATGCCTTTCGGCTTAATTTACTCTGCATGTTTTGAAGAGGTGGTGCTTGGAAAAGAGCTCACATGGTAAATATGCTCATGTAACTTTGCCTAGAAGTTGACTAAATGCATGCATAATATCAGTTACTGCAGAATGCTTTTTGCAGGGCTTTTACACTAGTAATTTTGGTTTCTCATTTTCTAATCATTATTGAAATTAGGGCTTCTAGACTTTGGAAACATTCTGCCTTCCTTTTTGAGAGATGTATTTAAAAATTTTAACATTTTGCCATAATGCCCTTAAAATGTTTTGATAGCTGTGAAGTTTAGTTTTATAAACATTTAGAAGTATTGTAGAGTATTGCAGCTGAGTGCTAAATACATAAATAAGACTAAACAAAACCTTTTCAAGTTAGTAGGCAAAAGCTGAAATTTAATTTTATTTTAATATCACAACTGATGGAATATCTACAACTATTTTGTTATTCCACTTTCATAAAAGCTTTGTGTTCAAGAGTAATAAGTCTGTTCAATGAGAAAATGAGAAGATTTGACCTCATAACTTTGTAACCATTTGACTTTAAAAGACACAATTTTGTAGTAGGAAAGAAGCACATGTGAGCAATAAGGAATCAATTACTATATGGTTAATGTAAAGAATGTGCATATATAGTCAAACTGTCTACCTGATGTTACTCAGCAATGATCCTGCTCTGATAGAAACATGAAGGCTTTGCCAGCTCACAAGCCTGCCTAGGATGTTCCTTGAGGCTCACTGGGACCTCCCCAAACTGCATCATGTCCAAGTTCCCCTTCTGCTGTTATCTGACATGTATTTGAAGAGAAAAACTACTTCAGATTATCACATTTCTATGTAGGTAAAGTTATATTCAGTTGGAAGGGACCTGCACTAATCAGCTAGTCCAACTCCCTGAGTAATTCAGGGCTGATAAAAAGTTAAAGTATATTATTAAGGGCTTTGTCTTTCAGTCTGAAGCAATTAGCCCTCATCCTATTTACATTCCCTTGCAAAAGTTCCTTTTCAGCTTTCTTGTAGGCTGCATTCAACTACTACAAGGCTGGTCTAAGGTCTTCTCAAAGCCTTCTCTTCTCCAAGCCTAATTATTATTAGGCCTAATATTGCCGTCAGACAACATATATAATAAACTGAGTTTCAAAATAGTGTATTTACCTTATAGATTCTGCACACACCTTTGGACAACAAAAATAAAAATAATTTGATATTTTTATATTATCAACAAAAAATGAGTCATTCTTTATCTGTTGTGATACGATAAGATTATGGATAATGCTGTAATACAATCAGTGACAAGCATAATGGAAATTAATTGTATTTGGTATTAACCTAATATCATTTAATCAATCATCCCTTAGTTAGAAAACTTATAAATATTTACTTACTTTCTGTTGAAAAAGGAAAGAAAACAGAAAGTTAACCATCATGAAAAGCGCAGGATCTAAATCAGAAAGGAATATTACTGTATTCTTTGTTCTGTTCTTCATTTTATTATGCATGTTCAATATAAATCTGTGAAATGCTCTGTGAGAACCTGAACCCAGTGCCTGTTAAAACCAGGAATAAATTTTTGCATGGTTCACTAAATTGCTCTGAGCATGCATCTTCCCAAATTGATTCTAACAGCTGCCATTGAAACAAAAGGTAGTCAACATTTTGCATATTTAACTGCAGACTAAAATGCAGACCTAGGAGGCTTTAGGTTTACACCTATTTTTTAAATGGCTGGTAGATTTCTTTTTCTCAGTTATGTGTGGTCACAAATTAATTCATTTGTGAAGTGAATTCAACAGTCAGAACAGAATAATGGTTCTCATAACGTATGCAAAAGATAGAATTGACATTCAGACTTGTGAATCTTGGGAAACTGTTATTATTTAAATCCATATTTAAATCCATAATTTTAACGTCATTGGTATAAATAAAATCACTGTAAAACCCTCACTTCCAGAAAACAGCAATTTTTCTGGACAATGATTCATGTCCTTTGTACTTTTAAAATTAATTGCTTACAACACATTTAAGTATAAATGACCATCAAACTGTGATCAAGGAGCTAGAAATTGATTTTCATTTTAATTTATTCACTTCTTTCTCAAACTGTCAAACAAGTAAAGGCCATTTGTGTGATGGAATAATTTACACAATTGTGATGGATTCATTTTCTTCTGTCAAGAGTCAGATTTTTGCAGTATCCATTAACATATTTCACTGAAAACATTATGCAAATAAAATGATACATTTTCTTTCTTCATTGTTGCTGAATAATTTTTATTAAGTTATGGTACAGTGCTATTCACCTAATTGAAACGGCAAAGTAAAAGCAAAATCATGTCAACTAATCAGTTGTCCAAATGCTAGCATTATAGGTCTGTATTATTCAAGGAGCCAATCACTTTACTTAATTAATTCTTTAATCCAGGCACCCCATTTAAGAATATTCTTTTAAGCACCATTTCAGAGAATTAATTTTAAAATTTGTGAATAATAGATGGAGGCAGCCAGACTGTGTCACTATGTGAGGCGTAGTTTAACAGAGTGATTACTTGTAGGGGTTGATTTCTCACTGAAGATATACTTCATATATGCATTTTGCAGTCATAACTGCTGTTTCCTAGGGGAAAAGCACCAAAAAAAAAAAGATAAAAAAACTTTCAAGACCTGATGGAAATCTGAAAGAGTAAGTTAAATTCTGTTGTGGCTTGTACCTCATCAACAGAACTGCTCAATAAGTTTTAATTTCAACAATGAATTTTGGAGTAATTTTCACTTTGATATTAGACATAAACAAATATTAATTCTTGAATTGCAGGGTGACTTTGTAAAGATATTAACTGGAAGAACTGTCTTGCAGCTGAAACTGAACAAATATTTCCTTAACTTGCATTGAGGGTAATATAAACATGGTATCAACACAATGTAATTTGCAGAGAACCATATTTTAGAATGGAAATACGTTGTAAGCATTCTAGTAAGTTGTATTTTATCTGCAGAGGCTCCTTGACACTAGCAATGCTCACAGAAGATCTAAAATAAGGAGAAAAAACTTCAAATTTTTATCCGCCTGCATTGCAAAAGTAATGTTTCCTTTTATTAACAGCTAAATAATTGGAAGACTCATATTTAACCCTTAAATTTTTGTATTTGCTCTGTGTGTGGTACATATAACTAATGACGTGTGCTGTTTGGCTCCTGCATCATCATTATTTTCATTTCTGCTGTTGTATTTTCACAACAGTAACTAAACCAATTTTTTCTCTGCTAATATTACTACACAAATTGATTCTTTAGTGTAGATTCTTTCCTTGCTTTATTATATCAATATTGTCATGTTATTTATATGACTTTACATTTTGTGTTTTAAAAATGGTTAGAAATTTTCTCCTAGAATAAGTTCTTATGAGAAAATGCTGGTCTGTGGAAACTGAACTGTCTTGTAGGAATATGTTGAATTTGACAATATAACAGATATATATAACAGATATATATAGATATGTAAGATAGAACCCATTCTGCTATACTCAAACTCTAACCTTTGCAATTTTTCTGCTAGATTTTTCGTGTCTAGACCGGAAGCATAAGCTTATTCCCCTAAAATGACTAAATGCTTCCAATACTCAGTAGAGGATGATGCCACCATTAGCTGCAGAGGCTTTCCTAAGTTAGATAATTTTTCTTCTTTTTGAACACAGCAAATCAGTAAAAAAATTCTTTATTTTCCTGTTGGAATTCTCAGTACTGTGTGAAACAGTGAAGACTCCATCTGCAGGAGGAGTACTTGGAATCCATGTTTTCCACATCTTAGATAAGCACTACATCTTCTAGATTATTATGCAAAATTTAGTTTTAGCAGCGCTAATAAAGGTGCAGTCCTAACAGCAACATATGAAACTCTTCTGTGGAATTAGGAAATAAACATTTGGATTGCCACAGGGCAAGCACTGGGTACTAATCTTTCTGTAAAGACACTTCTTACCACTAAAATTGTTTTCAAGTTATTCATGTTGAATGTAGATGACTAAAGTTAAAATGTTTTGGATGAGGGGGTAAAGTGCCTCCTCAGCAAGTGATGATACAAAACCAGGAGTGGCTGATCTCAGTGTGACCCTTTAGAGGAACCTTGGTAGGTTGGAGAGATGGTCAGATGAGAGCCCTCATTCAACAAGGGCAAATACAGGGTTCTACACCTGTGGAGAAACAATCTCAAGCACCAGCACAGGCTGGGGGCTGACCTGCTAAAAATCAGCACTGTGGAGAAGGGTCTGATGGACAATAAACTGCCCATGAGCCAGCAGTGGCCTTGTGGCCAAGAAAGCTAATGGAATCCTGGAACGCATTAAAAAGAGCATTGCCAGGAAGTTGAGGGAAGTGATCCTGCCCCCCTACTCAGTCCTGGTGAGGCCACATTTGGAGTACTGTGTACCATTCTAGGGTCTACAAAACAAGAGACACATGGAGCCCCTGGAGCAGGTCCAGAGGAGAGCTGCTGCGCTGGTCAAGGGTCTGGAGCATTTCTCTTACAAAGGAAAAGCCGAGGCACCTGGGGCTGTTCAGCCTTGAGAAGAGGTGACTCAGAGGGAACTTAATTAATGTGTATAAATATCTAAAGGGTGGGTGTCAAATGGATGGAACCAGGCTTTTCTTGGTGTTGTCAAGCAACAGAACAAGAGACAACAGGCAGAAACTGATACACAGGAAGTTCCACCTGAATCTGACGAAGAACTCTACTGTGAGGGTGAGAAGGTGTTGGTTGGTCAATAATCTAGATGTTCCCAGTTTGGGAGTAGAAACTGAGACATTTACTGATCACTTGTGCTGGAATATATAGAACTGAGGAATGGGGTATGTTATTGAGGAGGTAGGACATGTTAATGAGGGGGACAAGCTATGTTAACTAGGGCTTAGGAAATCCAGTCACTATATTTCATCATACAATAAGCATTTCTCCACACCAGGACCACCTGGGGTGAACAAAAGTTTTCATCATGTTTTGCAAAATCTCGTCCTTCTGTATCTTGCAAGAGAAGACAGGGCTGATATGCATAGATAGCTGGAAACAGTCCTGGTCTTCCAGGCATCTTCTCCTGGCAGGCTCATGTCTTATCAAAGTGAGGAAACCCTTTCAGTATCTGCTGCCTAGGGATTGCTGGACAAGCCCTTCAGGTCTCCTGTTAATAATTGTTTTTCTTCCCCAAAAGAAGGCACTGGGGCAGATTACCCAGAGAGGTTGTGGAGCCTCCCTCACTGGAGATCTTAAAAAACCTTCCAGATGTAACCCTGTGAAATGTACCCTCAGATGACTCTGCCTGAGCAGGGAGGTTGGAGCAGATGACCCACTGTAGCCCCTTCCAACCTGACCCATTCTGTGATTCTGTTTTAGAGAACTGAAAGAGTGGACTTTTGTTGTATGATATATGTGGGTGAGATGTATTAGGTAGATAAACTCCCACATATATATTTTTTCATTAAATGTTATTTAATATTTTTTCTCATTTGTAGACTTTATTAAGTCAGAAAATATATATATCACAAGAATAAACTGAACTGTTTTAATATACTCTTTAGAGCATAGACATTCAAAAAGACAGTATATCCATGCTCAGTTTTAGGAACAGGAAAGGTAACAAGAAAACACAAATGACTGAATATTTTAAGCAAAAATATAAATAAAGAACGAAGGTATGAAGCTGAGGCTCAAAGATGTTCAAACCTGACAGAAAATATTAAAAAATGTTTAAAAGGAAGAATGCAGAGTTCATTCACAGAGTAAATGCTTGTTATCATGGTAGCTCCATTGACTCTGTTGGTTGTACTCAGTCATGCAAAACTATTAAAATAACCTAAGGGTTCACAATCCTTTTTTCTGAAAATAGATAATTATGAGAACCAGAAACAAATGAATACTCATTAGTAACCAACAGGTATTAACAGCAGTTGTCTCATTTGCTTTCTAGAAATGTGATGCAGATGCTGCCACACTTCAAGCAAAGAAACTATTTTTCCTCAAATCAATCCAAAGAGTAATTGTGTCAAAGGGTAACACTGTATATTTCTGAATGAAATAGTATGGATTTTTAAAAGTTAGTTATTTACTTATTATTCTTAAATTTGGTGTTAGGCAAACAGGCTGTCACTGGACTATAACTGGCCTGACCCACCTCAGATGGGAGCCCCATTTTGGCTCAGACTCGAGCCTCACTAAGCCTTGATGTTGTTCTTTGCTTCCAGCCTGCCTTCAACTGGTCTCAAACTATCTTTCTTCCTTCTGGGAGTAACCTCAGACCAGAAGAGCATTGTTACTTATTAGTAATGGCTGGACTGGGGATGGGTCCTGCAGCTGCCTCCCCAGCTCTGCTCACCTGCTCGGTGTGCTGCTTCCAACTCATGATCTCATGACCAAGGGAAAAAAAGGCATTTATTAGATACATGCTGCCTGATTCACTCTATCTTGGTGTATCAAAGTATTAAAAAATGGTTTAGCTTCACCAGTGAGTTCAAGTTTGAAAGATTGTGGTTATCCTACATATTTTAACTATCAAAACCATTTTTTTTAAATGAGCAAAATAAAACAGCTAAAATTTAATATTGGTGTCATTTAAGCATCAATAATCTAATATTTAAAACCAGAAAAACCTCAATAAAAATGTAAGGTAAGCTGTAGTACTAAAATCTCTTCCTGGATCTACCACTTCCAACACCTCTTGGTGTCCTGAAGGTTACAATGGAATCTTCCTCAAGAAGGAGGGCTATAGTGAGTCAACATTATGAGGTCCTTTTCTGAGAGACAAATCTGATGTTCATGGTGGGGGTCCCTTACTCCACATTATTTGGATCTGCTTGGTTTTATTTTTCTATGTTTATTCACACTGGACTGCTGCCTTCTGGCTGCTCCAAGGTGAATGTGAATGTGGCCCTGCAGCCTTCCCAGGCTCAGCTCCCGCTCAGGAGATCTAGTTTGCTGGGCAGTGACCCCCTGTGTTTGCCAGACCCTTCCCACACCTTTTTACTGGGAATGGCAAAAATGACCATTACTAGGCTGTGCATTTTATTCCTATTTGCTTGTAAACTGTACAATTACCAGAAACATAACCTTTTATATATTTATAATATTAAAGAGATTTTTTTCCTTTTAATTTTATGTGTGCTACATAATAAAAGGTCTTAGGACAATAAAATATGTACATATACTGTTACAAATACATTTTTTGTAGACAAAATAATCTCTAATCACAACAAGTTCTAAGGCATTTATAAACCTTCATTACTTTTTATGAAAAGCTAATTAATCATAAAAAAATATTCTGACACCAAACACCTATTTTTTTTTAATTGTTTTAATATTTTTTTAATACCAGCAACCACTGATGTATTTTTTGGCTTTATAGTAATCACTTTGGAACAACTTTAAAGTTTTAGTGAAGGTATGAAATGTTTCAGTGATTATAACTGTAATCCTCCTGTGAGTAAGAGACTGAATGTTAAATATAGGAGAGTGTAAACTGAAGGTGTTGTATTATCTTGATGCTGAAAAATTTTATATATATCTATCATGTAGAACTACATTCTTTACTTTCTTTAAGCATATTAAAAGAAAAAATAACAAGATGAACTAAAGGATTTTCATTTTTATCATCATACAGATTATCATTATCCTAATAGATTTGAAGAAGAGATGATTAAGAAGAGTCAATTACTTTTGCCTAAGAACATAAAGAATCGAGTTTTCTTTTGTGATTTACAATAGTTCACCTACAATGGCTGTTAAACAGCAGCTTTTCTACTGAGCTCTGTAGGTGACAAAAAATTTACAGGGTGACCCAGAAAAATAAAATTCCCTTACATGGCTAATATCACATGAACAAAACCTTCTTTGTTCACCATGTGTTCTTGTGACAATGAGTCAAACAACAAAAAAGAAGTAGGAAGAAGTGCGTGAGAAGAGGAAAATGATTTCTCAGTGCCAACTGATGGTTTATGGTATATACCTGCTACTGAATCCATTGTGGGCAGATGATTAGTTATTTTTAACTCCTGCAGTTAGCATAATGACATCTAAGTTTTGGTTTTTATTTACAAAATTTAAAAATAGTTAGATAGCCTTAAAAAGGACTACTTGTTGACATCAACAAGGTATGTGTACAGCACTATCTTCTTGAGTCATTAGTGATCCTGATATAGTTCCTTTAAATCATACAGAAAGGCTCAATTATTTTCAGAGTTATACCCCTGAAAGCAGAGGAAAAGTGAGGTTTTTTTCAGTTGCATGCAGTACTGTTGTTATAAGAAGACCTTGGAAGGGGAGCTTTTATGCCTAAAATGTTGTTTTGCAGACTATCCAGCTCAGCAGGTGGCCTGTTTGGGTGTCATGAAGTGATATTATTCTTATTACTCTTGACAGTAGTAATGAGGCCAAAGGACTGTCCCACAGAGTGCATTTTTCTGAAGACAAGCAAGCATACACAACACAACAAAGTCCCTACATTATCTTAATCCATTAGTATATCTCTTCCTGTTTGCATTTCTGGGTATCACAAGTTTGTCACAATGATTTTCTGAAAGTGTAATTCAGATTCATTATTGCTTCATTACGATGGACTAATATGAACCAACATGAATTACTTCCTACTCCAAGTGTTGCTCAAGACAGTATGAATATTCAGAGCACCTTCTGTGATTGCTCTCCTCATGCACAGCATGGTGGGAGCTGCATGCTATTGTCAGGACACTTTTATGACTGTGGAGTGAAAGAACTGCAGGGACGACGCTTGTAAGTCAGTTCCTCACACCACCATTAACTGAAAACCATCTGGAGCATCTACAGATGCTTGGATCTGTCTTACTCTGTTGTTGCCAAAATGTTGTAACCCTATCAAAAGGGATGTCAAAAGGTGGTGACTTCCTGCCAGAGAGATTTATTATCAAGATGTCTAATCATATGCTAACTGAGTTCTGAAAAAAAATTAAATAAAAAGCAACCCCCCCCCCCGAAAAAAAAGCCAACTCATAAATATGTGTTCCTGTTATCTATTCAATAAATATTGTATTCTCTGTTCTAGATTTTGGGGTTTTTTTTAAAGTTTTTGAGGGTGTACTAAGGTTCTTCTGTTTCTACTTCATGGTTCTTCCCATGTACTCTGCTTCCAAATTTAGACATTGCTGGTACGTTTCAGTGATTTTTGAGATTTTTTTGAACTTATTTTTCTTTGAGGATTATTTTAATTCCCAAACAAATTCTAGTAATTGTATGGATAAAATGTAATGTCTAACGATAAAGTGGTAAAGAGAATGCCTCATTAGTTTGTGTTGCTGTTCAATAGGAAGACTTTGAAGACTAACAAGTCCTGAAGTCTCTTCTCTTTCAAGCATAGATCATCCTTTCTGCCTGGCAACGTTAATTCATACTAGGCTAACTGTTATGTTATTTTAACACTGTGATTCTTTTCAGCCATTCACGAAGTCTTCCAGAATGTATTCCATGAGGTTCCATTTTCAATGAATAGAGAAAAGGTATCAAAGCCGCAACCCGCCCAGACGCTCAGGGGGCCAGTACAAATGTTTTTGAGTACTCATTGACAATGTCTGTGCAGTAATTTTTGCATGTCCCAGTTTTCTATATCACAGATGAGGGTTGACTTCTAGGTTCTGCACATTAGAAGATCAAATTCCTACTATATATCTGCATACACTTGAATAAAAAATGAGCTTAAATTCTTTTACATTCAGCATCTCTAGTTTACACTCGCAAAAGGGAGTGGAAGGCTTAGACAAAATTTATTAAAGAAGCTCAGCCACTGAGTCATGAGGTGCAGAAAGGGCTCCTTGGTTTTCTATACTCCTTCTCAGAGAGGAGTCTCAGTGTGGCTGAATCCTGTCTTAACCTTGGATTATGTCAATGGTTCAAATTTAAGGAATTACAGAATTAGGGTTAGGAATTACAGAATTAGGATCCAAAGTGATTGGATCACTTTGTTCCACAAGTTTTAAGGTTTTTTTTATAGTTGGTAAAATGAGAATATTTATATAAAATAAATCATTTATTATTACAAATGATCATTCAAATATCTTAACCTGAATTAATTACTATAAAAAGGTGAAAATCTACTAGTAAAGTATAATATAGGGTAGTGTAGTATAAGATAGTGCACTATATTGAAGCAAGTATTCAAACAATTATATTAGATCTAGCAAAACAAAAGAATTATTAGGTAGAGATTTGATGACACTCACCCAGACCAACACTTGTGGGGAGCTCCTTCTCTCAACCTTGAGGATTATCCTTGGACAACATCCTGAGGCAAGGGAGGAATCTCCACATATACACCCAAGAAGGGTTATCTGTCAAATCCTGTTTCAAAAGTAGAATGTGTATTTGAAGTCCAGAAAAAATAGGACGGTTCTAGCATATTTTAATACTAAGACAGCACCCTGGCACCAGCAGTTGAGCTTGTATGATAGCCTTCATGATGGCTTGCATAGCATGCATTCTCTGATTGGATTTTAGATCTTATCAGGATGGGCCTATCCTGCCACAACCACGTCTGTGTCTTGTACAGCTTTTTGACAAAACAGGCAGATTTCATGTATGGAATTCCTCCCTTAATTTTTAGTTAGTAGTCACTATTTAGTACCATTATATGCAGAGTTGTTGAATTTGGAGGCCAGCCAAGTGAACTGCCACTATCTGCTGTGTCATTCTTGATCCACTACAACAAAGATGTATGTATTGTATGCGGTTATACTTTCGTATGGTACTGGAAAGACAAGTGACTTTGGAACTTTTAGTAATGAAGACTAGTGGAGCAGATTCAGCTAGAAAACATTCAAAACCAGCTTAAACTAGATTTATACAAGAGTAAGAAGAAACACGCCACTAAGAACATTGTATTCTTCATAGGGGCAGAAGTGAGCATGATTTGTCATAACTCATCCACACTCTTTTTGAATACGTCTTTTTGAAGAAGACTAGCTAATACCATCAACAGGTGAACATTGTGAGAGTGATCACAACACCCAAGAAAATGTAGTAAATATCTAAATATTATTAGAAAACAACAGTTTTAACTGGATCATCAAGCAGAATTTTCTGTACTGATTAGATAACTTTGACTATCAATTTTGGTGTTATTGTAATTGGACTGATAAGAACTGTGTGCTGTATTTTAGTTACGCTCTTAAAATATTAATTGTACTAACAATAAATTCTTGCCTCTGAATACAGTCTGTGTTCCCCTGTGCTTATAACAAGATTTTGAGAACAACAATACCCATCTGCAAAGTGTTGACCATATGGCAAATATGGCAAGTGACCTCCCTGTAATGCTGTTGGGAATCCTCCCGACAGCAAAACTCTGAGACAGCACGAGGTCCCTACAGGTAGCCAATCCCTACCAGCTTTTGTGTGCTGATACCTGAGACAGAAAAAATGAATAATGATAAAGCTTTTGCAACTCTCCAGATTGTTTTCTTACAACAACGTGTTGAAACTCTGACAGGTAAATCGTGGGAAGTAGCATGAAATTATGTGGTGTTGTGAAGGATTGCATTGAGTGAAGAAAAGTAACTTTGTATTAGAAGAATATTTCAAGCCACAGAAACAGAATTACCCATTCTGCCTGATGCGTATAGCTATGGGTATGCACAACTGGTCAGCTTCCCTGTCAAGTAAACAGCTTGATTCCTTCCTGAACAGAGCTCAGGACCACACATCCTTGCAGGTATGATCAGGAGACTAGAGCTCTGGAAAAAAAACAGTGAAATAACTTCATAATACAGATGAAGTCTGTGATTCTTCCATAAAATGCTGCCAGTTCCTTAAGCCCAAGCTAATACTTTATCAAAACTCATAGCAAAAGAAGCTTAAAATTTTCTTAAATACTGAATTACTAATTTTCTCTTTCAAAATGCATTATTCTAAATAAAATGTCACTATGGCAAGTTTTTTTGATCCATGATGGAATTTGTGTAAGATTAAAAAAAAAAAAGAAAACAAAACTAAGACCTAGCCAAATAATACCTTTTGTGATCATCTAAGTTTCTTGCTTCCTTTGCTGTTAATAAATAAGAAGACTTGATGTTCTGAAATGCAGTTTTATTTTCCTATTAGGAAAATAATCACTGGATTTCATGTAGCTCTTCTTCTGTCCTCTGTAGATTCATTTAAGGAGCACCTATATTTCACCTCTCAATAGCACATAGTCTGCAGGGCCTGACAACTAATAACTTGCAGGATGCTTGAACATCTGTGAGTCCTTGCCTCACAGATGTTCTTTTAGCTACATGAAAGAAATCCCTTGTCACCTCTCTCCATGCAATTCCAATTCTCAACTAATTATGAGTTTGTGTATAGTGATGATCACTCCCATGTGCCACTGAAAGAATTATGAATAAAAATTTTATGCAAATTAAACTATGCCTGTGTCTCTCCACCAGGAGATGGAAGCAGAGAGTATTTTGTTTCCATTGGGATGCATATATTTTTTGGGTTGTCATTGAATATTTTCTGTAGTATGTGTATATGAGTATTATTTTGTTCATATAGGAATAGGAACAGAAACCTTATTAGTCTAGAATGTTAATTTTTAAAATATCTATTTTTTTTCAACTAATTCAGTATTATAACAGAAGAAGGAACCTGTTCTGTAAGTATAAGTATCTTGACAAAAGGCGCTTTTTTCCCCCCCTGAGTTAATTTCCCAGATTCCTAAGGTTAAAGTATCTTCTTAATACTTCAGGCTACATTTATTTTTGTTTCCTTGAAAAAACTCTTACTGGTCTAACATTTGTATTACCTGAAGAATTTCTGAGTTACAAAAAGAGAAGAGATTCCTTTTTCTCACACTTACTTTACTGTGATCTGTTGATACCCTTAATAAATACTTAACTGAGAATATTTAAATTAATTCCTTTAATTTTAATATGAGAAAATAGTAAGATAAAATTCACCCAGAAAGATTAACCAAATAGTAAGAGGAAAATCTCTCTGTCCCATGTGTGCGTGTTCTGCAAGGACTAAGTGCCAGCTACGGGTGAGAGCTCTGCATGTGAGTGAAAATTGGTGCCAATTACTGGAGTAAGACTGAGGGTGTGGGTGTCCCTGACCTGTGGTGTCAGCTACTGGAGGACGTGGGATCTCAGAGTCAGCTACTGGAGTGAATGAAGGTTGTCAGCCTCCAGCCTTGGGGTAGGAATGGTGCATGCCCCAAAAAATCAGGTAATGGGGAGACTGTGTGATTGAGATCAGTGCTGGCAGGACCTCAGGACACAGGCCATGTGCTGGGTGTTGGCTGCTGGTGCTCCAAGCATCTTTGTCCTGGTGTGCTCAATGTGTCCATAAGCATTTGCTGACAAACCTCAAGCTGAACCAATATGCAAGCAATCAACCTCAAACTGGGACACAGGTATCAGGTGGGTGGGGGAACCACGTTGGTATCCAGAGGCTGTGGGTGTCTGTGGGATGAATGTGTGTGCTCTGTGTGTGCAGACAGCAGCAGGCTGGACCAGTAGATGAGTAGGGGAATCATGGGATGAATAAGAGGGCTGGGATGCAGGCAGGGGTGCCAGGCAGACAAAAGGGCTGTGTACTCAGGGGAGACATACATGTGCATGTGCCTGTGAACCCGAAGAGGTTTATGTCTGCCTGCATTAGTGACCTTTTGCCTCTGCCAGGCCAAGAACAGGCAGGTCTTGGTTGTCTGTGCTTTTATTTATGTGACTCCTGTGTTCAGGTACTGTTTAAGGCAGCACTTTCTCTGTGACAGTCCATATGACTGGCCATGCCAGTGTCCTTCCTGCATGTGTGTGTCTGTGTGTGTCTCTGAGATGTGTTCTGAGCTTTGCTTCTGGTTCTATCTGCAAACAGGAAAGTGGTAGCTTTGTCCCTCAGCCTGGGCAAAGATCCCAGGTCCTTGTGGGAATGGACGCCAGTGGCTGGCAGGATGTACCAAACATCCTTTAACATTAAATATTAAAACTACTATAAATTGAGAATATTCTTTTCTCTTTAGAAGAACACATTCATCAGAATGAGAAAAAAAACATCTTAGACATTTGTTAGCAAACTCTTTTATCCTGTCTCTTGTTGCTTCCAGAGGAATTTAAGCCACTATAATGCTTTGATGCTCTGTATGAGACCTGAATATATCATTAACCTCACCAATTTATTTGTGTGGATTTTTCAGTGACCATAAACTTCAAAAGACATTTAGGAAAAAATAAAATGGTCCCAGTTCTACTAGCCATGCATGAGATGAAGAATGAAGATGAATCAAGAACCACGAATCAAGATTAGCTGGAGAACTGTTCTCAGGAATGCTCTTACATCTCTATAACTTTTTGGGAGACAAGGATAAGTTATTTTAGATATAATAATTTATTTAATAAATATGTACTTCGCTTTATCATTTTATATACAGAAACCCCCAAATAAATATGGCACATGTAGCTGCTTTAAAAATTACTCACACAAACTAATTTTGAAGTATGTCTGGTAATTTGTGACTTTTTAATTTTTTCATTTACTCCTGCTGCTGTCCAAGTAATTACTTAAATTACCTGATCTTAATTTATTTTTCTTATACGTTGAAAATATGCTCTTCACAAGTCATTCACGAATACTTTGTTGTATCATCGTATTGTGCAATAGAGAAAAAAAAAATATTTGTAAGAAACTAAATGATCACCCTTTTCAAGTCATCCATGAAAATAATTCCATTGCAAAATTGTTTTCAAATACTTTTACTGATACTCAATAAAGTTAATTTTCCAGAATCATTCCTACAAATCACAGCTGGAGCATGGAAATATTTTGCAATAAAGAAGATAGAAGCATTGTGAATCCTTGCAATACAAAGTGATCTGCTTTCTGCCATTTCCTAGAAAAGGCAGGCAGCAGAATTTTTATTGTCGCAATTTCCCAGTGAGACATACAGCATTTGGGTAGCTGATACATTTACATAAATTCCACTCATTCATTTAAAAAACTGTTTGTTATGCCCACCAGAGAAAAATTGGTTTCACAGGGACTTGTCTTGCATAATGATTTTAAGATTTACTGTCATATTTTTTGCCCTTGTTTTGTTATGTTATCATCACAGTGGATAATGGTAGATGCAGGGGTTTTATAGGAAAGCAGATTATAGAAGCTGTTATCTGACAAAAAAAACCAAAAAAATTAAATTATTACAGCCCACATATATGAAATTAGTTACACATTTTGGAAAGGCATACTTTATTTCTGCAGCTATGCCAAGTTCATTCTTAGAGGATTGAAAATTACTGTTCGTATTTATCAGATAGAGACATATATAATTCTTTGATACTGACTTTCTCAGGTTTTGCTGTCATCCCACTGTAAGAAGAAAATGTAGGAATGCTCCCTACAATATCGATTTTCCGGTGGAGGATCAGTACTGAAAAACAAAGGGTGAAATGGAGCAGCGCTGATGTCCACAAAAATGTCCCATTAAATTGTGAGAAAAGTGAAGGTAAAACTACCTCTAACAACCTTTCTGATACAGCAAATCTAATCCTGGGTGGGAGTTGGATCAAAGTGACTTTTACACTTTGTCTTTTGTTTTTTTCCTTGAAAACACTTTTTTCTATGGTACAGAAGTGAAGCCATAACAAATAGCAGGAGAGAGAAGGCTTAATTAAAAATCTTTGACAATAGGAAACTGTAGATACATAATATCCCTGATAGTTTAAGAGGGTCTTCACTCACTACCTGGGAAGAAGCATAAGAAAACCCCTAAAATTTACAGTTCAATATATATTATTAGTAGTAGTAGTAATATTACTTGTTTATGATACACATGGCTTGATGTTGGAGCTCTTTTATCCCAATGATAAAATGAGTGAACCTTTATTTTCTGACAATAAATCAACTTTTAATATGTCATATACAAATTGAAAGCTGCTTTTCTGATTATGTACATTTACACTTTGTACTGATAGGCGTTTTTTATCCTGATTTTTTTCCTGGGTTGTTTCTTTGAGTGAACTATATTAGATCTATAAGTCTTTTCTAGATGTTTTCAAATGCATTTTAAACATGTTTTTTTTTAAGATAAAATCAATGCAAAAAGGTAACGTTTCTCTTATAGTCAAAATTAATGTGATTTGTATTTAATGCTCTATATTTTGTTGTGATCCATTAAGTCTGAAAGAAGTTATTCTACTATCAGAAATGTCATATTTTTTGTCACTATTATAGCACTGTAGAATTTATATCTGATAGATCACTGCATCTGTTGTTGTCCCTGTGTCCTAAAGTATAAACAATCAACCAAGAGGCAGACACAGTAGATAAACTGTATCTCTAGGACTTAGTGCAGTGGAAATCCATTTTACTCCAAATTTGGTGACTTTCTAAACAGTGCTAATGAAGCAGGAGAGTTTGGGAAGAGACCTGAGCAGGAATGGGAAAACCCTTGTTCCCTGGTGATTGTACATCTTTCTGTCTAATGAGCAAGGTATTGCCCTTCCACTCTACCTCTTCACAAGCTCAGGAATGATGTAGCACTCCTTTTCTATGAAAGGAATAATAATTTCACCTCTTGCAGCAGATCTCTCCTGTGCTCATGCAATTTCAATTGTGGTCAGTCTTTTGACTAATTTTTATAATGCAGCAAGTAGGAATTTTTTTCTGTTTAGATGCAGTTTCCCTACAGGAGTGATGCATAGATTGTTTCTAGTACCCATAGTTCAGGAGATCTTTTACAGATGGTGATTAATCTCATGAAAAATAAATTAAAATATTAAATTAATATTATGGTCTGAAAGGATAGTTTTGCCTATGAGGATGAATTTGGGGTTAAACTGATATCTTAGAAGTAGTAGTCAAACTCGTCTATGCTTTTTGTCATCCCAGCTCTATTAAAACCATTTTACCATCTTTTCTCTCTATTGCCCTCCTAGCATGAGACTAAACATAAAAGGAGAACTTTCATTTATTTTGAAAATAGCTGTAATTTTACTTTCCTGCTTTGACAGGTGTAGGAAAGATAGTGTCTGTATTTTCGAATAAAACATTTGCATATTTTGGATTTCCTTGTAGGTCTGGTGTTTCCACTTCTTTTGTAAATAATATTTGCAATGGTTGGAAGATCGAAAGCATGTTCTTCATTTGTAAATATAGTTATGAATTTTAATGAGTTGTTAGCGTAACTACATAAAGTACTGCAGAAGAGACAATGTTGTTACTTGTTCTGTGTAAATCCTACATGCAATATATTCATTTTCAGTGTTTATGAAAAAAAAGAACATTTTTGAGTATCTCATGTTTGTTCAGCTGTAAACCTTTTTAAAGATTCGAATTTAGGAAAGGCTTTTACCCTCAAATACTGAATTTTTAAAATCATTTCCTAAATAGTTCTAAATAAAAATGTTCTTGCAAACGTAGCAACATCACTAATGTTCACTAATAAAAATCACAAGCAAAATTTGTCTATAAGTGACAGTCTTCTTTGATCATTTTTGGAAGATATAATTTCATACTGGGTCTGTCTGGGATGGAGATAAATTTCTCAGCAGTTCATAGTGTTCTGTGCTTTGCATTTCTGTCTAAAGCACTGTGGATAAAACACTGGAGCTATGACTGTTACTGAAAAGTACTTTCACAGTGTCAAGTTTTCTCTCTCCCTTTCTTTTCATTCCCTCTGTCCAATCCCCTGGTGAATAGGCTGAGGGTAGGCAGGAGGTTAGGGGGATCATAGACAAGACAGCTGATCCAAATCGATTAATGGGATGTTCTATACCAAGGGATGGTCTGCTCAGGAGTCAATTCTTAGGAAATGAGAGATGAAGGGGACATGTTACTGCTTATGACGTTTGTCTTCCCAAGTAGTCATTATGCAAGGTCCTGCTTTCCAGGATGCAGACGGACATCTGTCTGCTGATGGGAAGTAGTGAATGAATTCCTTTTTTGATTTTTTTTCCCTTTTGTTTGCAGACACAGCTTTTGCTTCACCTATTAAACTATTACATTGATCCAGGAGTCTACTCATATTCTTTTTATTTTCTCCCTGTTCTGTGGAGAAGGAAGTGAAAAAGAGGCTGGATGGATGTTGCCTGGGGTCATCACACTACAAATCTGAAAAATAATATTTTCTACTCCACAGATTTTAAAAAGTATTTTATCCTCTCTGTCACATTGTAGTATGTAATGTTAAAGATGTTGCATTTCACATCTGAACTGAACTATTTCCATACAGACCTCTTAATCTTACCTTTGTTTTAAGTGCATGTCCCTTTATCCAGAAATGAGAAAAAAAAAATGAACAGTGTGTTTGAAATTTGGCTCTATATTTGTAAATGAAAAGTTGCAAGTAATGGAATGTATTGAAAATATTGAATGTATTGAAAAGGTGATCAATCTCATGGTCATAAAACACTTATTTGGAACAGAGAACTATGTTCAGAAAATTAAAGAATAAATATGCAGAGCCTTAGTATTTCTTAAACAATGAAATAAGGTTTTTTGGAGTATGGGTCTACTGCTACTTTTGTAAAATATGTGAAAAAGGGAAATAGGCAATTGCACAGATATATGCATTAGATGAAAATTTGTGTGAACTTTCAATAATGAATCAGAAAGAATGGATATGATGATGCATTACTCTTGCCAACAAAATACATGTTACCAATAGATTAGAACTTCCTCCTCCTCTGTCCCTGCAGCTGCTAGATTCTTGCCTGCAGCTAGAGCTTATTAAATTTTTAGGGTCCCTAGGCTGCTAAGTGTTGTAACTTGTCTATATTTAATGCTTTCATCATGTCATAACTGCATAATCTAATATATGAATTGTAACATTTTTCTGTCTTCAAACAATTTACAAATTTCACTGAATCAATGTTAATTTTTAAAAAAAATAATGAAAAAGAAGCAATTTGATGACCTGGTTGAAAACTAAATGTGTTTTGGTATCTACCAAGATTCATGAATTACAGAGAAAGGTGATAAAATGAATAATATTCCATATATAAACACTCCCTTCTATCCAGGATGACTTCTGTGACCAAGAAAGCTTTTAACTCTGATATTGGTACACAAAGGTTATATTATACTATGAAATTGCTAATACAAAAGGTCACCAGCCACAATTTTCTGTGTTTGTAATTATCAAAGCTACTTAGCCTATCTTAATGTTAACTTCAGTTATCACAGAGCTAATGATAAATTTTATATATAATATAAGGAGAGACCTCGAAAACATTAAAATGTCTGTGCTATCACCAGGGATTATTTGCTTTGAACACCATTTCAAGTATCCTTATTCTTTTGTGTCATTTTAAATAGTTTTAAATTTATTTTATGCACTAATTTATACAGTTTGACTTTTAGAAAAATCTTGCATGGATTTAAGAGTTTGACTTGACAACTGTTTCATGCCCAGATTGCCATCTGATTTCAAGAAAGTATTCATGTGTCTTTAGTAAAAAGCACATTTTCATAGAAATACAGTTCCATTTTTGTACAAGCCCCTGAGACCTGTGGTATGCTTAGAAAAGCCAATGTCAAGGTCAAAATTCATCAAGAGATGAAGGAAAAGAATGAATTTGCCATGAGAGAAGATTTTCTATCTCCCTGTCATGGTTTAAAATCCAAACAGGAACAAAGTACCGAGCAACCTCTTGCTCTCTCACACGCACCCAACCCCAGTAGGACAGGGAGGGGAGCCAGAAAGAAGGTTAATCCCATGGACTGAGACAAAAAGAAATAAATTTAGCAATAAAGCAGAATTCAATTCTGAATTCTATAATTCAGGAGTGAATTGTATAATGTAAAAGTGAATTCTGAATTCTACAATGACATCAAGATATACCAAAAAGAACATGGCTTTTCCCTCAGAACTATGCACTTAAGTATTGGGGGGGGGGGGGGGG
>WBMV01003457.1:902603-1055603 GCA_013396655.1 Campylorhamphus procurvoides
TGTATTGGTAGGACTTTTTTCTATAACCACTCTGCTCTTGTGAATAGGTACATGTGCTGCTTTGACATTTTATATTTATAGACATTCAACTATACAAACATATTCACATGCAAAGAAGTAATTGACAAACATAAAATTATGGATTCCAGAATACTATAATGTGTACATCTTTTTTTCTGTTTGAAATTGCAACCGGAGAGGGTTTAGTCTATCAGACCACCTGGTGTTTTTTACCTGCCCAGGATAATCTGCTGAAAAATCTTAGTTGTTCTGCTAATTTCCTTCTTAGAATATTATCTTCCCCCCCTCCCATATGTATTTTCTTTTCTAGATTTTCCCCTATTTACAGCATCAGACAATTTTTCTTCTATTGTTGAGCTTTCTCTTCCCCGAATATAGCATCATGAAAATGTTACTCTAAGGAATGTAAGTATTGGCAGGTGGAATATTACTGAAATGACTGGATAAAATAAATCCACTTTCCCCTGTTCTTTCTCTACCTAATTCACAGTAGACTTTATTTCTTAGAGCAAAGAAAATTGTTGCTATTGTCTGTCTGCAGAAACTACTGTTAGTCAAAAGGCCTAAAACATCATTACTCAAGTGAAGTATGATTGTTAAGGGAGACTATCAATTTCTCATGCTTTGCCTTTGGCAACAAATGCAGCAGTATACTTTACAGATCTCTGACTTCTCCTTACGCTTTCTACCCCAAAATTTTGAAGCTATTGTAATACATGCAGGAGAAACACGACTTTAATGACATTAGTTTTCTATGTGGAAAAAAAGATTCATTATACTTACATTAAAAAACCAACCAAACAAACCAAAAAAACCCCACAACCAACCAACAACAAAACACAACAAAACAAAACAAACAAACAAAAAAACCAAACCAAACACCCACACTTGCTAGTTTCTTTAAAACCTGCTTTTCAAGTGAAAATGAAATTGTTAAATGCATTTAACCAGGACAAAGTGATTTACTCAAACATTATTTATTTTAATTTGTCCTTCAATCTCATTTAGTACATGTATTGCCTACGGCTGCAATCAGAGCTTCTTAGTATCCCTTGAACCAGATTAAAAGATCAAAATCCTTCTTAGTGCCAGCTTATTGCATAGCAAATACAAACTCAATGCAATCAGCAAGCTTAAACCAAGACTCAGATGTTAGTAAAGTCAGTGGAGATCAAGAAAGAAATACGGAAAGCAAGGTGACCCAGAACAGAATATCAAAGGCTCTTTTGTATTTTTTTAGTTTTGGCTAAACCCATCAAGTTATTTTTGTATACATAGAACTATTCCTGAAAGAGAAAGTTGTTTGGAAATTTAAACTTACTTCTAGTTTACAATTTCAACTGTTAGATCTATTTTTACCACTGTTCATACTTAACTTCTTCTGTACTCTTTGCACACATATATCAAAATACACTCTACCAACCGATCACAAGAAAAAAATAGTTTGTTTCTTCTTTGTGTGTTTGGAGGTTCAAGACAAACATGGAGAAATAGAAACAGCTCCAAATTATGGTGCTTTTGGCACTATCTAACGTAGAGAAATCTTCCTGTTCAACACTGCCCTATTCCTGATAACATCATATTATTTTTTAGGAACTTCATATGCTTAGTTCAAAAATTGTTTTTCTAGATGACTTTGGGATTCTCTTGCACAGCTTGTGTTGCAGTTTAAAATTTGTTATTTACTTATTTATTATTTATGAAACAAAAAAACTCCAAGAAAACAAAATAAAAAAAACCAAATAACCCAAACTTCACAAACTTCAAATATTATCACAAATTATACTTTATCCTGCCATCTATGAAGAACAGAAAACAGAATTCATCGTTTTGTTGCCTTTTAATTGACAAGTTCTCAACCAGATTTTTATGCAAAACTGCTAATCCTCTTCAGAACTTACTCTTTATGACATTCTTAGGAAAGAGGCTACATATTTTTTGAAAAAAAAATGGTTACTGAGCATACACTGAACATGTCAGCATTTATGAGGAAGGGGTTTCTGTTATGCAGTAGAAACACATTTACTCATGTAAAAAGAGGTTATCTTTTGGATGGTGTGAACTGAGACAATTTATGTCATCCATCAGGCAAAGGGACGTGTGCCTATCAAATGAAAAGAAATGTGTTTGACCAGGTGATTAATGCACATCCAGTCATGCAGGCATGCAAACAGTTTTTGTAGCATGACTTACATTCCTAAAGACTGCTAACACCTGATGAGGGACAGTTCTTTTTAAACAACTCATTGGACCTTTGAAAACAAAAGGAATTATTTAATTTGTCTGAAAATATATAAGCATGTAAATTTATCTATTTATTTTTCTTTTGAAATGAAATGGGAAAAAAACAAGAACCAGTTCAAGAACAAATTGAATCTATCTTTTGCAAATTAGCCCCTTCCCAAACATTATGTGCGTTTGTCTAGCATAGGATTAGTATATCTGAAGCTGAAGTTTTTAAAGGACATTAATATTCAATTATCACTAAAAAACTGTTGTAACTTTGTCTTTTAAAAGTACAACCTAGTGATGTTACATGTTTGTGTGGATCCAGGTACTGGTGTTCAGATGTGTGGACATAAAATGAAGATGTTTTGTTTGCTACTACACAGAAATAAATGAAATCTCTGTCATATATTTTGATTTCTAAAAATAATTCCTGTGCTTTTACAATTCCTGTAGAATGTCTGAATTCATTATCTTAAATTATTTATTTATTTAACTTGTGTTTCTTTAAAGAAAGAGAACATTTTCTTTTTTTTTCCATGTTCACATAACTGAGTTTGTCCTCAGAAAACTTTAGGAACTGCAACTCAATATTTTAATAACATGCTACTGTGTTGTACTGCCTTTTTAAACAAAAGAGTGATGAGACTTACAGGAGGCATAAGCTTCAGGCTATAGTGAAGTGCAATACTATGGTGTGCAAATTAAAAGGATAAAGACAATATTTGGATTTTTGAATAATTACTTTTTTTTTTATTATTTGAGATGATGTATAAAGCTGCAACAACAGCACAGTAACTATATATATATGTTTTTCCAATAAACGGGAATAAAACCAAACCCAAACTCAACATCAAAAAAACCCACCGAAATACCTAAACTTCACCAATAGAGAGGTTTCACTGTGTACTAATTCTGGGAGCTGTCTTTTCCTCTATCAATATCTCTGCTGGGAACACTGATGAAATCTCTTTACATGGTCAAGATCCAGCTGTACGCAATGTACTGAACGCAAATAGCCCAATTTTGTGCTATCAAAGGTCTTGGCTTAGGAAGAAGGATTCCCAATACTGATGAATAAGTTGTAATAAATAGTGAGACCTAGGTTTCTAACACTGACATTCACAGCAGTTGATACCCAAAATATTAATAACAGGATATATACTAAAAGGAATTTTGGCACTAATACAAGAATGGAGAAAAACATTTTTAGGAAATAAATCCAAAGGTAGTAATTTTCTTCATGTAGTGACTTAAGACACACGTTTGGCTTCATCTGGTTCATTCCCTAGTTTTACTTCTTCTGCAGCCACACAAGGAGGACATGCTAAAGCTTTTCTTTGGAGGCTGAAAAATTGGCGTAAGTTCCATGAGTCTTCTCCCCAGTTTGGTCTGCAGTGTTTGAATTCATATCCTGCTAAAGATTCTTTTCTCGCTTTAAATTACTCCACTTTCTCTGCAGTATTAGAGAGATTGTTGCATATCCAGAATCCAGAAAATACCTTCTCATCAAAATATAAAAAATGTATGTTTTCTAATTTAATAGCAACACTGTTATAAAGACAAACTTGAAAAAAAAAAAACCCAAGAATAAAATATTTGCCACCTAGATATCAACAGTGTGTGCTTGGTACTTAGGTCTGAGACAAAAACCCTCTTTGAGTACTTATAGGATTTTCTGAACCATTGTGTAAGATGGTTAAGCCTAAACTATTCATGGATGGCTGATTTTATGCTCCTGTAGATACACAGAATTGTCTTTTCTGAGTGGATATCTGCCTCTGAGAGCTTTATTCTGACCCAAGTTTAGGCAGCCAGCCTATCTTCTTTCCTCAGATGTTTGAGTTAATGGGAGTGAGCACAAGAGATAAGAGGCAGAGTGGTGTTACAAGTGGCATCTTGACCATAAGAGTTTGGTAGTTAGAGCTCTCACTGGGCAATAAGGGGCCTTCATAAAGCAATTTTATGATATTTCCTTGCACTTCTGTCAGTCAAATAATCTGAAATTTATATTAAAAAATATTAGTTTTAATCAGTGGTATTCCAAAAAATGTACTTCCCAAGAAGCATTTTCCAAGATATTTCCCAAGAGCATGTGTTCAGTCATCTCCGTGAGAGCAGGGCCCCATCATGCACAACAATTAGGGAAGACAGATGCTGGTCCTTCAAATATCCTCCCTTATTCCTTCTTGTCCCCACTTTACATACTGAGCATGATGTTATATGATATGGACTATCCCTTGTGTCAGTTTGGGTTACCTGTCCCATCTGTGTCTCCTCCCAACCTCCCATGCACCCCCAATTTCCTTGCCAGTGTGGCAATACAAAAAGCAGAAAAGGCACAGGTGTTTTTTACAAAACATTTTTTTTTCATGGACCTTGTGAACTAATCCTGTGACTAGGGCACAACAATGCACATAAATTGCTGGAACAGTCCACACAAAGTAGGAAACAAGTATCTAACTTATTGAAAGTTTAAGACAAATCACAGATGCATTCTTTATATAGTCCATTAAGAGTTATTTGAGACATATTCTCAGTTCTAGCTGTGAAAAATTCTGCATTTCTGTAGTGTACCTCAACTGGTGTCAAAAGGAAGTTTGACAGCTGTAGAATTGAATTTATAAATTGTTTAGCTATATATTTTAATCTACTTTAATCTGTAAGATTTGTTTTTTCTTTCATGAAGGCAGATATTTTCTGAGCTTTCTTTAGGCTTTTCTCTCCTGCACAACCTCTTACAGAAGATTTATAACAACTTGTAGAAGCAGATTTGCACTAGGAAAGGGAATTCTGAACAAGAATAGGATGTCTTTAAATTTTTGAAGAAGAAAAAAGTTTTCAACCTAAAAGAGAAGTTTAAGGAATGGGACTGTTTCATTGTTCTGTTAGAGTTCATTTATTCAGTGTTTATAGTAAGTGACTTTTTGGTTATAGAAATTTTCTGCATTTCTATAACTAGATTATTCCCTAAAAGAAATCAAGTCAATATTTTAATAAATGTCCTCTTTCTTTCTGCAGGAACAGAAAGAAGAATTGTTGGCATTTTTTTAACTGTCTTTTAAATTTTTGCATGTTTTAAAAGTTCTATTCAGAGTGGGACCATGCTTCTCGACACTTTATGAAATACTATCATTCCATATGAATTCATTTAACAAATTTCTGAAATAGCCAAGGTGGCAAACTTTGTTCTTGCATAGATAGTAACAGAAATACAGATGGCAAGCAAAGCAGAAGCCACAAGTATGTAGTGGACAGTGTGTTTTAGGGTTTCAAAAAGGATTGTGGATTCACAGACACACACACACACAGAAATTACTTTGGCAAGACTTTCATGTTTGAACAAGGTCAGTACAGTTTCTTTATTAGAAAGCCTATCTGACTTTTACATCAAATGCAAATTACGTATCCCCTTGTTCTTTCAAAAGACAATGACTAGAATTGCTTCAAGCTAGCAGATTTTGAAATCAGTATGAAAGTCTTTATCTAAGAGCATATAAGTGGCTTACTGAGTAAAAGCTAGTTTAAAGACTTTATAAGTGTCCAGTGAATGCAAAGTTTAAAAGCAAATAGCAAAGCTAGTTGGATAAGAACTGTGGGATTTTTGCATCCCACTATTTTTGCTGTGTATTCATTTGAATAAGTTCATAAATCTAGTCCTGTTTTTTTGTGATCATCGTGAAAGAGTTTTGATTAAAGAGCTTTACTAAGAATGGTTTTGTATTAAAGTATGATTGCACTTATTAAGATTCTTTTTAATACTTGATTTTCATGAGTGATGTGGAGGAAATTTTAATGCCATTACTGGAAAAGGATTTTCAGAATGGAAAAATAAGTTATTATAACAGAAACTTATCAATCCCATAAGGTACTATGACAATATAGAGTTGGGACCTCATTGGAACAAGTCATTAATTACTAGGGAATGATATTAAAACCTGAGTTACTAACATGAGACTTGTTGCAATCATACATAGTAAAAAAGAGATGGTAGACTAGCCTATGACAGAAGGTCCTTTGTTCTTACATTTAAAGTCTTTTAAAGCCTAGCCTTAACAAATTGAATAAATCTTGTCAGAGGATGTGAGCTGTCTTTAGAAATACCTTCAAAGCATTGGGGCTTACTTGTAAAGACTGCTGTCATCTAGTGATAGTAACTTACTAGACTTAAGAATGGTGGCAGCTGTTATGTATGCAGCTGAAGTTGCGTTGTTTAAATGAAATAGAACTACTGATTTGAACTTCTGCTGAAGAGAGATTCCAGTGGTTAATCACCTTCCCAGTAAGAAAAATTATGATGATTCATAATTTGAACTAAAATGAGCCATGAAACATAAAGTTCTGGATAAATTTTTTTTCCCCCTCTTTTTCTTTTTTTTTTTTAAGTCTTCTGCAACTGACTTGCTATAAGGATATCACATCTGTGAATACAAATGTATTTGTTTTCATTTATTTCTGGAAAAACAAATTATTTCTGCTATTTTATTCTGATTTTCCATTCTGGAAAATTATCTCCTACGTGGTTATAAAAAATTCAGAGTTGTTATAGAAAGTCCTTCTAAAAACCTGATTCTAAATAATTAGTTTAAGATCATCCTGGAAATTTTTATTGTAGTCAGTGATTACACACAAACTTTTCATAACTCAAATTTGTCTCTGAGTGCTGAGTGACAAATAAGATGTTGTGCTTGATTCTTCTTTCTGTCTCTAGTTGTTAATTCAACCACTTTTTGATCTTTGATTTATAACAAGTATTTCTCAAGCTATATTACATAGAGACATTATCAGTCAAGATTACATTGAACTAAGTTTCTCAATTACCTATAAATTACTTGACAATAGAAGCCTTAATATGATGCTAGTATCATGAAGAATCAAAGGTATCTCACACGAAGAATATAAAAGTGTTTAGAAAAACAAAAGCATTGCTACAGCCTAGGGGAAGAGTGGTTGGAAAACAACACAGCAGAAAAGGACCTGGGGGTGCTGGGCAGTAGCTGGCTGAACACAAGCTAGCAGTGTGCCCAGATGGCCAAGAAGGCAAATGGCATCCTGGCCTGTACTAAAAACAGTGTGGCCAGCAGGACCAGGGCAACGATTGTCTCCCTGTAGTCAGCATTGGTGAGGCTGTACCTCAAATCTTGTGTTCAGTTCTGGACCCCTCACTTCAAGTAAGACATTGAGGTACTGGAGCATGTCCAGAGAAAGGCAGTGGGTCTGGTGAAGGATCTGGAGCACAAGCCTCACGAGGGGTAGCTGAGGGAGCTGGGATTGTTTAAGCTTGAGAAAAAGAGGCTCTCTACAACTACCTGAAAAGAGGTTGCAGCAAGGTGGGGGTTGGTCTCTTCTCCTGGGCAACCAGTGACAGGATGAGAGAAAATGGCCTCAAGGTGTGCCAGGGGAGGTTCAGGTTGGACATCACAAATGCATTAGTTAATGGGCTATTCAGAGAGGTGGTGGAGTCAACATACCTGAAAGTATTCAAGAAATGACTGGATATGGCACTTTGGTGCTGTAGTTTAGTGGGCATGGTTGTATTTGTTCGACTGTTGGACTCAATGACCTTGGAGGTCTTTTGTAACCTTAATGTTTCTATGATTGTGTTCTAAGTGCTATTTCCAGGCAACATAGTTTTCACTATTTTGAATTTTATGTATTCTTAAAGCATGAGAATAAACTTTACATATAAAAAATGTATGATATAGATATGAAAAATCTGCAATAAGAATGCAATAATCAAGAAAAGATGTTAAGAAAATTATCATTGTCCTGTTTCTCATTTGAATATATAGATATTTTGAAGTCCTTACCCAAGTAAAAATTACAGTGCACAATTTATCTAATAAAACCTAAAGTAAAAGGAGAAACAGTAACATTGTGAAAACAAGCATTTTCTATTATCATATCTGAACCAACGGAAAATCTCAAATAAGTCTAGTATAGTCTGCATCACCCTGGTTGTGGATAATGGGAGAAAGCTCATTATAAGGTAGAATTTTTATGATGTGAAGGAAAAAGCTTACTTAGCAGATGCATCACAAGGAAGACTGTTTAACCCTGCACTTCAGAACCACTGAAAGATATTTTTGTACTCTTTTCTACTCCAGAATTTGTTGTAAGTGTAAGGTATGCTGAGGAAAAAAAAAGATTTTTGGTTGTTGCATGTTACAGCTGGAATTTAGAAACAATCAGTAAAACGGATAGTTATGCATTTCAATGTCCAAATCTTAATATTGTAGAAAAATGTAACACTGAATCACTACATCATAATTTTGGAATCATTTCCTTATGTTAAAATGAATAATCAAGGGTGGAATAAAGACGTAAGAAAAGTAGAATTCTCATAAAATATTCCTTAGTGCAAAAAACATGTCACTAAGTTTAGATGTAAGAAAATTTTGAGATGTATCTTTCCAGAGGATTTTGTTTATTTTTTTTGTTTAAGGCTTTTGGGGGGTTTTTTGGTGGGGGGGGTTGATTTTTTTTATTTTTTTTTTCCCTACAACATGTTTAATTTTCTAGAAGATCCTCTATAAACTTTTATTTTTTATAGCTACAGTAGAAATATCAAAATTAATTAATCAAATTAATCTCATTTCAATTTACCCAACATTTTTTAATCACCAAGATTTAAAATAAAAATGCATGTAGACATCTAAATTTAAATGGAAAGTTTTGAATCTAAGCAGAAGTTAAGGCCTTAAATAAGCTTTAATTCCTATGCCTTTGAAAAATCCTGTACAATATTTTAAATCTAAATCCTTAAATATGGCCTAGCAAGAAGTTAAGTAGCTTTTTGGTCTATTTAATGATGCCTTTCTGAATTATGAAAGAAGACTCAAAACTATATCTGATCAATTTAGTATAAAGCTTTATTTTATAGTTGCATAGATAAAGGTGCTTAGCTTCATTGCAAAATTAAGACATTTAAAATAAATTAGTATGTGACATGTATATGTATTTTACGAAAGGCTACATACAAGTGTATGTAGCCATAGGCACACATGCATGTGCCTACACACAGAATGACGTCCTAACCTACCAAAGGCTTGTAGTTCTTAGTTTTGAAAAAAAGTTAAGTTGCAAGACCAGGCTATCACACTTTTCCTCATCCTTTGAAGATGACTTGGTGCCTATTTTTTTTTTCCTAGTTGCACACAATTTCCTTGGTCTTTGCCATGATTCTTGCATTAATCACCTGTGACTGGCACAGTGGCAAGGTATTTTTGCAGCATGGTCTTCAACTTCTTATCATGTTATTTACTGTGATAGTAAGGGATGTTTTTCTGTTTCCCTGAACAAAGAACTAGAAGTGATCTTCTAAGTTATTCTGTGATAGAGCTCACAGCTGGACCGGTTAGTAAAGTAAAATTTATGAAAGTTGATGGTACAAACTATCACTAATTGTAACCTTGGTAATACTGGTCTTTTCATTTATTCAAAAGAAAAATCTTGCAAGGATGTAGAACCATAAATGCAAAAATACCAATTAATTTATTATGCCTTAGGTGCTGGTAACATTTGTCATGTGGTAAGAAAAAAGAATATTTAGCAAAGTTTTATTTGTCTCCTTAGTTCCTATTACCTTAGCTAATGCCTAGAAAGAAAAAAGCCAAATCTTAACGATCCAACAGTGCTCTCTGGTGGTGTGAAACAAAGGCATTTTATCCTCTGCAAAAAAAAAAAAAAATTACACAAGTCCAGTATACAAGTCCTTGAAGACAGATAAGTGACAGGAATTCTCAACATGTTCCCTTGTGATAAGAAAAATAGAGCAATAAACAACTTTAAAACCACCAAGGCATGAAATGTGAAACCTGGATTAGTAAAGTAATGTAAATATAAATATTTAAAAGTAATATTTCTTGTCCAGCAGATGTTTTAGACTCTTAATGTTCACAAGGAACAAATTCCTTCATCATATAATACATATCCAAAAAGTGAGAGAAATATACTGCACATTTTATCATGAAATAATTTTGAATATTAAGAAACACTTTTCAGTTTAAATAGCATTCTCTTTAAGTAGGGAGGGAAAAAATTAAAAACAAAACAAAACAGAACAAAAATAAAATAAAAAACAACAACAAGACAGCTAAAGGAAATAGAGTGTAGAGGTGAAAGAGCAATTATAAACCAGTCATTAAGTCGCATATTTCAAAACTATTTCCTTTGCTTTTCTCACAAAGGTTCTGTCTTGGATTTTCATTGTGTTTTTACAGTGATAGGTAGATTCTATTCATACCAACTAACAATTGTTAGGTCATCCAATATTGTACTGCTATAATTTTTCTTTGCTGTTTTTTTTTTGGGGGGGGGTGTTATTTCTGCTAAATTTTTCACCTTTTTTTCCCCCCTTTTTTTCATCCGTTGAAGATTTGGGGACATGACATATTATGTAGCAAAATAGTAAGAAGTAAAGGAAAAGACTCGCTAAAGGAAACATAAATTGAAATCCATTTGTTTATTTGGCTGCAGTATTTGCTAACTCAAAAGAGTTGAAGGCAGACTTTTGTTTCAGTGAACTTCAGATTGTGACATAGAACCTGAAAAGGCCTCTTAAAAACTGCTGGAAAACAGATAAGAATATATGAACTAAGTTTTCTTCAGATATGTATTTGAACCTATAAGTCACACTTTACTTATTTCAGACTTTTGAGCTAAGTGGGGAGTAGAGGAATGAAATCTTGGAGAAGTGTAGTGAAACTGCTCTGTCATATAGCCTTTTTTTATTCTGCTCTTAAAAAAAAATAAAAAGAGAAAGAAAAGAGTTTCAGTTGTTTCTAATTTTATGTAGACCTAAAAATTATTCTGACTACATGTTTAGTTCTTAATTTGTTTTTGCTGTGAAGGTATGAGATTTCCGTAAAAGGTAGAGGATTAATTTCACATTTATCTTTCTTTTTCAGTGAGAGGTGACAACATGGGAGGGACTGACTTGCCCCAGCATAGTTATCTGCTGCCATATGGGCTTGTCCAAAGACAGCCAATCTGGTTTATTCTTTTCTGCCATCGAGAAAAGTGCAAACCCCTTTATTGCCAACCCTAATCAGGTGCTTTTGGGTGTTCTCAGGCATATGTTTCCCCACTGCCTTTGTTTAGCTAACTGACTCAAGTCTTACTATTATTCAGGTAATGACTTTCAGACATTACTGCGCGATATAGGAAAGAAATTCAGAGGAATGTTATTTTCTTTTGAAAGCTTTTCTTGTCTTATATTTTGTGGCAAAATATAACATACTGCCTCTCTGAAAAGACAGAGGGAGGAAGACCTTTCCAAAATGTTTTGTGAGGATGCTGAAAGAGTATTATTGTGTTTACTTATAGGGAATATTACAAGAATGGATCCAAATAAAGTTGATTCACTAAAGTAGGTACAGATGTTTCCAGTCGAAAAAGTAAAATACAAGTATGTCTTTGTCAGAACTATAAACATATTGTTAGTCTGAAGATTGAGTGAGGTTGATGATAGTCACAGACAAGGACTAGAGTCTGTGAAAAGTGAAGGAGTTAAAAAGGGAACCTGGTTGAATACCTGAGTAGAATTGTCTTAGATATGTTTTTCTCTAGTATTTATAGTTGTATTTTCAGTGTTTTAACACCATGTCCTTCATAAAACTCACTTACATTGGGGGAATAATGTGAATGGTGAAATTCTGCTTCAGAAAGACATCAGGGAATATTTAATTTATATGAACTTGTTTGTTTTGTTGTAGTAGTGTTTTCTGGGTTATTTGCTTTGAGGTGGTGGTAGAACTTGTGTTAACAGCAAAAGAACCAAAAAAGGAGCACAAATGGTAGAGACAGCTTAGGGAAAGTGTTCTGAACTAGTATTTGTCATATATGTTATTAATAGAATATAAAATATTGGTGGAAAAGTAAAGATGTTATGGAGACTCTGAATTGCACAGTACCTAAAGTAAATACTTCTTACGATACTCGATTTATAAAATATTGTAACAGTCTTGAAAATAGTGTAACATTCCTCCCTCATCCCCTGATAAAATAGAATGCTTAATTTACAATGAATCAGCCCCAGGCCCATGTACTGAATTTCACTTACATTAAAAATTTGGGGGAAAGATAACACAACAGATAATGAAAAGACAGTAGAGAGGAGGTGGAAACAACAAATTGAATCAGAGTAGATATATTTGGGATAAGATATGTATATCATTGAAACTTAATTTGTACTGCAAAGAAAAAAATGGAAAACAAGTATATAAGTCAATAAAAACATGTTAATGTTGGAAAAAAGAGTGTGTGAATTGAAAAGCATCTTTCCAAGGCACTTTCACAAAGATAAAGAAGTTACTAGATAGATTGTCAGTATCTTGTTCGTTTATCATTTTACACTTTCCCCAGTTTGTTTCCCACTGCATAATCTCTAACTCAATATCTGATCTGCAAAAAAAATAAAATCTAAATTTTCAATCTTTAGTTTATGCTAAAGGTCATACTAAATTTGAAAACAGGCTAAACTGACAGATTTGGCCCACCACTTTTTCCATAAGTACTAAATAGGGTTAAAACAGTTCACGCAGCTTACCTTTCCAGGAAACCTGTGATTTTTGATAAATTTATGTGACTCAGTGTCTTGCATTTGAGAGCTGTAGATGAATTCTTATTAGCTGTGAGACTATGAGATGACAAAACATAGTGGTGTTAATACTTTCCAAGGTAACAACAAGCTGCAAAATAGTTGATTTGTATGAAGACAGTTGATAAATTGAGATTTTTCTCTCTTGAAAACCAAAGACTCTTATCAATACATTTAAAAAAAAAAAAAGTTTCCTAATGAACCCTTGTACAATTGCGTAGAATAAGAAAAAGAACTCCACAACCCCCAAGCTAATATTCAGGTATTGTTAGTTTGACTGTATTTTCCCTTAAGGTTATGGGGAAACAATTTCTAGTAATGTGCATGCAATGAACAGTTGGATTTAAAAAAATAAGTATTTTATTTTTATAAATATTAATATTCAAGGTTAATTCAAGGAACGCTTCCTCCAAACTCAGGAGTGTTGCTTCCCAACAAGGAGAAAGTCAGGCAAAAACACCAAGAGGCCTGCATGGATGAACAAGGAGCTTCTGGAGAAGCTCAAACACAGAAAGGAAGCCTACAGAGGTGGAAGCAGGGACAGGTAGTCTGGGAGTAATACAGACAAATTGTCTGAGCACCCAGGTATAAGGTTTGGAAAGCTGATACAATTAAATCTGTCCAAAAAAGTCAAGCGCAACAAGAAAATCTTCTATAGATATGTCTGTGATAAAAGGTTGATTAGGAAGTGTGTGCCCTTTCAGGAACGAAATAGAAGTTGTGGTTACCTGAGACACGGAGAAGGCTGAAATACTTAGTGACTCTTTTGCCTCAATCTTCACCAGTAAGTGTACCAACCATACCACACAAGTCAGAAGGCAAAGGCAGGAACTGGGAGACTGAAGAACTGCCCACTGTAAGAGGAGATTGTGTTTGAGAACATCTAAGGAACCTGAAGGTGCACAAGTCCTTGGGACCTGATGAGATGCCTGGTGTGACTCTTGGAGATGGTCCTTTGCAGGGCTAAGAGTTGGATTCAATGAGCCTTGTGGGTCCCTTCCAACTCAGCATATTCTGCTATTCTGTGATTTCCAGAGTTTCTGACAGAATTCAAATTGTGACCCTTTCATACAATTACATTCAAAACTATTTTTTGGGGTATATGAGATAGACTGTTTCTCACAATATTATTATTAGACTGCATTTGCAGGACATTAAATACAGTTCTTGAAAAGTAGAAGTTATTGTTTTGCATCTTAGAACTTTGATAATAAAATGAATTTTGACTAAATAATTGAACTACATAATTCATAGCAGACCATTTTAAACTCTGCTAGTGCTAAGGACCAAAAGAATTTACTTTAACTTCTAGATTACTGTGGCTGTATGGATCATTCAAACAATAACCATACCACCCTAAAATATTACAAGTATTAATTGCATTTTCTGCATTTTAAGCTAAGATAAATCTGTTTAATGTGTCTATAAACATCTTCCAAGCGATTTGACAAAGTATCTATGCTTCTATAAATGTGGGGGGGGTGGAGAGGGGAGGGAGAGGGGGGGAGAAGAAGTACTTCATTGAGAATTTTTAAACCAAGAAAACAGATATTTGTTGATGTAATTCATTGTAGAATCATAGAACCATAGGAAAATCTAGTCTGGAATACACTTCCAGGGCTTATTTGGTCCAGCATTCTGTCAAAAACAGGGCCTCAAGTTAAATTTTCCAGGGCCCTGTTCAAGGATCTTGTCAGGCTGAATGTTGAGTGTTTCTCAAGAGTTTCCATCTTTTCTCCAGGCAACATATGGCAATGGTTAATTGTTCTCACAGCAAAGCTTTTATTATATTCATACAGAATTTCCCATGACAACAACTTATGTCCATGGATTTTTAGTCCTGCCACTGTGAATCCTGGTGAAGAAATTCATCCACCTTCTCTGTAACTATCTTTTACTGAATGAGTGTGATTGAAGTAGTTCCCCTCCATCTACACCAGACCTGAGTCTTCTGTTCTCAAGGCAGAACAGATCCAGTTCCTTCAACATTTTTTTCATAAGTTCTCCAGGTATCTTATCATCTTGGCAGTTCTCTCATATATACCAATGTCTCTCTTAAACTAGAAGAATCAGGACAGTTTACTTTTCCAGGTGTGGCATACCATATGTTGAGTAATGTGAAATAATCATTTCCCACAGTCTGCTAGCACACTCCTTCAGATGGACACTTAGAAGCTGTTGCCCTTCTTTGCTGCCAAGACACACTTCTGAGTCATACTGAGGTTATTCTGCCTCGGGTATCCCAGGACCTTTTCATCTGAGTTGCTTCTCAGTCATCAGTCCCCAGCCTTTAGATACAGTTTATAACTATTCTGTCCCAAGAGCAGGACTTCACATTTATTTTTGTTAGTCTTTATGGAGTTCTCGCTGGTCTGTCTTCCAGCCTGCTGAGATCATGCTAAGTGGTGACTTGTGCAGACTCATCTACTTCTCGTTCCAAATTTATGCCATCCACGAACTTGGTGTATGTTCAGTCCTGACATTCAGATTTACCATAGAGTTATTCAACCATATTGGAGACATTACTGACCCCAAGTAACTCTGCTTGTCCCATTTTGAGTCACTAACTACCACCACAATTTGAGTTCAGCATTTTAGTCACTTTTCCACCAATTTTGCCATTCATCTGTCCGGTCCATATCTTAGCAGCTCACTAGCTGTGCGAGAGACCAGATCAAATGTTTTACTAAAATCAAAGCAGATCATATCCCCAGCTCTTCCCTCATCCACAGAACTAGTTATTTCACCATAGCAGGCAATTATGTATAGATCAAAAAATATTTATTTTAATCAGGTGTCACTAGCATGAATTTTAATTACTCAATGATGATCTGAATTATCTGACTTAATTACCTGATTATGCTATGTTTAAGTATTTCTATGACCTTTTCATATCTAATTTTCATACCTAAAAGGAATTAAATACATCTTTCATGAAGTAACCTTTTACAATGTGAGATCACTTGCTTTATATAATTTATCTAGTTAATTTAAAAATAAGATTTTAAATTTAGATCAGAGAATGCTTGTCAAGAAAGCCACATTGTTTTGTTTCTTTCTTTTTTTTTTTTACTTTAATCATCCTAAATATTGAATATATAGTTAAAGTATATCATACTCTTTTGCACAGCTATGATTTCATCAGTATATTGAAAATAATATACCTTTTTTTGGGAAGTATATTTATTCTGGTGGTTCAATGTTCCTGAAGGCTGAAATACATAGTTTAAATATTTCAGCTAAACAAGAAATTTTCCAAACTTGCATAGATGTGCACTTCCTCTGAGCTAGCCTTACATGTTTTATTTTATAAATTGAGGTTAATTTGCAGCTGTCAATCACTTTCACTTCAAGATTTTTCCTTTTGCTTTTACATAATAGTTTATTGGTGAAAGATCTTGTTTTGCCTACAGTGAAAATATCAATACAACCTATAATGCAAACACAGCTTCTACTGAAATAATAGTGAAAATGATAGTATTAGGAACAGAATGAGCTAAGAAGCATCACTAAAATTCCTCAGGGTTCCTCTTTTAGTCTTTAAGCTAACATGTCACTCAAGCATGCGTATAACTTTTACTCAGTGTTTAAGTAAAAACCCACAGAATGTTAGAGATTAAGGATCTTTTTTTCTTTCAAAATCCTGTTCTGAATTTGTAGTCATTTTGTTATAACTGGTAGAAGACTAAGTGGATGGAAGTGTGTATTTTGTCAGAGACACATATTTACTTTTCTTGTTGAGCAGGGCTAAAGAACTTGTCACAATTTTTTTTCTCACTAATCATCCTATCAGAAAGGTGTGTTAAAAGATGTGTTAAGTACATAACAGTGCTCTACAACACTTGAGCTCAACTGAATATGATCTAGAACTGTGCAAGGAAATTTTTATCTACCTCTACAAAAATTAAATATTAAATAATAATTTAAAAATATCTGCTTCAGAATAATTTGTCTAAGAGACAGACTTGGCTAAAGTCTGAATTGAATGGGGCTAGATCTCTTAGGTCTATGCAGTAAACATAATGTTTGCTGCAGTCTCTGAGAAATTATCATTTTCTGTTATATGTCATTCTGAAAGTTATTATTTTATTATTATGAGGCTAGGGTTTTTATGCCTGAATGTTTAAAGAATTCTATTTTAAATAGTTTATTAATATCATGAGACTATGGAGATTAAGAAAAGGGAAACATGATAGTTCATCTTTTCTTGCCACATTTCTTCTGATCATTCCCAAAGTTTTCTATAAAAAGTTGGAAAGTTGACTGAACCATTTTGCCATTTTTATGATTTGGGAAGGCAAGTACAGACCAATGGAGTACTGGTTCAGTATACAGAAATCTCAATAAGTTAAGAGCTCAAGAATAGAACAATTAATAATGACACTTTACTATCACCTATAGTTTCCCTTTCTCCTTCCTTTTCCCTTCCTTTCCTATTTTCTTTTTTTTTTCAATTTTTCCCCTTGTTTTCCTTTTTTTTTTTTAAGGTTATTGTATTTTATATTGATGTGAGCCATTATGGAGGCCTGATTTTATTGGAAAAGTACTCAGAAAAGTATGTCTGCTGAAATATTGACAGCAAAAATGCCTTCCAAACGGGAACTATTAGCTCGGGATCTGTTAGCCTATGAACCAGAACCATTCTTTAAAAGTGCAGCTGGTACCTCTCAAGTACAGTTTGGTACCTAGAAACATCATATCATCAATAATAATTTATAAAAAAAAACAACAGAAAACAACAAAGAACTGCAACAATGACTTACAGTCTGAAAAGGTGAAAAATAGTTCATGAAAAGTGAAAAACATCATAGCAAAGTAAGAATCAGTAACTGCCATTAACTGTTCTAACTTAAGGAACAGGAAAAGAGTATGGAAAAATAAAAGGTTTATCCCAAAGAATAGAAAATATCTACGTCTACTGAGTTTCAGGTGAAAAAAATATAAATTGCGAGCATCTATTGGCTGCTTGAAGTGGTAGTGTTCTTTCTCCTCTTATGTATCTGTATTATAAAAATTATTTACTTTTTTATCCAAAGTGGAGCTTCTCTTTGTGAGAACGTCCTATGCTGCATATATATTTCCTTTTCCTCAATAGGTCCAGTGAGATCTTTTTATGAGCTCTTGAGCCTCTGCTGGGGACACCCAGCTGACTCCGAACTCCATGGTTTGGATTGGTACCCTCTGGAACCAATTCAGTTCAGTTGGGTCTCCCAACTTTTGGGCCGCTGGGTCCCCTCTGTGATGGTTTGCTTTCCTTCTGAAACCTGTTTAATGTACTTGCTGTTGTATATATTCTTATAAGTAAACTATCGTACCTGCTGTTACATTATTGATAAGTTGCTTTATTATTGATGTTTGTAATAACCTGCAATTTTATAGATATTTGTTGCTGAAATTTTCTATTCCTACTATTATTAACAGTATATAATAGTATATATTATAATTATCACAATACAATTGTTGTTATTATTGATTACTGCCATACTATTGATTATTAATTATATATATACACACACACAATTGTCAGTGGTGATTTGGGGATTTTTTTGTATTTGTGATAATCTCTAATCAATAGGGAAATTTAGAGAATAAAACCTTTGTGTCCCTGTGTTTTATGGATTCCTATGAATCTTAATCACTAGCAGACTAAGGTCATCCTTTGGATTGTGACACATGCAAACTGACATTATTTTTGAATGTAGAAAAGTAAAAGAAAAAGAAACATAGATCATCACTGATTTTTACCAGTCTTGAATTCTGTCAGGAACAAGAAATGCAGGTTTAGAGTGGTTTCTTATGGACATTTCTCAGAGTAGAAATTTAATTTTCTATTATGATTGATTTACACCTGCTCTGGTTTTGGTTGGGCTAGAGTTAACTTTCTTCACAGTGACTAGTAGGAGGCTATATTTTAGATTTGTACTGAACATAAGGTTGATAATATAGAGATGTTTTTGTTATTTCTGAGCAGTGTCAAGACCTTTCTGCTTTTCATACTGCCATGTTGGCGAGGAGACTGAGCGTTCATGGGATGTTGGGAAAAGCCAGTACAGCTGACACCAACTAACCCCCAGGGATATTCTATACCATATGACATCATGCTCAGTATAGAAAGTGGGACAAAGAAGAAGAAGAAGAAGAGGGACTCATCTGGAGTCATGACATTTGTCTTTCCAATTAACTGTTATATGTGAGGGCACCCTGCTCTCCTGGTGCTGGCTGAACACCTGCCTGCCCACAGGAAGCAGTGAATTCTTTGGTTTTGCTTTGCTTGTGAACACAGCTTTAGTTTTCCCTATTTAATTGTCTTTATCCCAACTCATGAGTTTTCTCATTTTTATGCTTCTGATTCTGCCCCCGATCCTGCTGAGGGTGGCAGGGGGAGTGACTGAGTGGCTGCATGGGGCTAGGTTGCTGGCTGGGGTTAAACCACAACAACCCCACACTGAACAAACATATATAATTCTGCATGGCAAACAAAACAACATGAGAACAGTGTAGGTCACTTTTCAGTCAATTTAACTAATAATACTAAATAACCCCAAAAATAGCTAAATTTCAATAGATCTAAGTTATTAATAGCAAGCATTCACTAAACTAAAAATAACCAAAATATATTTATTAGGCTTAGAACGTAGCAGTGGAGTGAACTAACAGCTAAATTTGAAACAAGAAATAGGTGTATTATTTACACCTGAAGATGTTTGACACACAAGACTGTGAATGATCCTTGTACAAAGCTTATGGTTATGTCAGAAAAACTGCTCAATAAAACAAGAAGCCTAATAACATTCTTGTCCTCACATTGTCTCATTCTTTAGAGATTGTGTGCATGAATTGCACCAAGAAGAGTGCAAAACTCTGGGAACATATGTTGAGATGGATGCTGCCAATCAATTGTATGTCACTGATAATGAAAAAGAGAAATTACTGTTTGGAAATGATTTGTTATTGAAGTTCTGTCCACTTCTCAGCTTAATCCATAAAACCATTTGACTCTAGTGAAGGAACAATATCCCATGTAGTAGCCTGATAAGAGAGAGAAAGTAGAAAATACTGTTATTTGCTGTCACGGGAAGTTCAGCAGCTCCTGCTCTCTTCTTGGCACTGTAACTGCTAAAAGAGGCTTTATCTCTCCCTATCATGCCTATCACTAAAAGCGGAACTCTCATTTCCTAACTCACCACTTATATCCTATATCCCTTCTTATGTGCTCAACTGTGGAGCAAAGAAATTCATTATTGATGTGTATTGGATTTATATAGCAAGGTTTTGGCAGTGAGGGGTGTGTGTGTGTCTGTGTGTGTGTGAGTGTGTGTGTGAGTGTGTGTGTGTGTGAGTGTGTAGGTGTGGCTACTATGAGAAGACATCAGACGCTGTCCCCATGTCAGACAAAGCCGGTTCCAGTCAGCTCCAAGACAGAGCTGCCTCTCATCAAAGCTGAGCCCATTAGTGATGTTGGTAGTGCCTCTGTGATAATTTATGTAAGAAAAGGTAAAAAGCCACTGCACAATAGAAACTCTGAGAGAGAGGCGTGGGAATATGAGAGAGAAACAGCTCTGCAGACACCAAAGTCAGTGGAGGAGGAGGGAAAGGAGATGATCTAGGTGCTGGAGCAGAGACTACCCTTCAGCTTATGGAAAATACCATGATAACACAGGCTGACACCTGCAGTCCATGGAGGACTACACTGGAGAAGATATTCACCTGCTCATGCTGAAATTTCACAAGAAATCATGTTCTTATCACAAAAAAATGTTTATTTTATCTGCAGCACTTGAATAATCAACAGGAACAAAAAGTTCGCAAGAATGTGCTGCTGACATTGCAACACATTCCAGGCACTAACAGGATAGTAACTGTTTTGTCAGGTGGGGTTTTTTTCCAGCAAATCTATCAAACTTCAGGATGAGTGAAAACACTACATGGTCTAAATAAAGTAACTATATGTTTGTGTAGAAATCACTGCATAATGTGCAATGTAAAGCCACTGCAAATATTTCAGGAGTGTAGGATACACCCTATCTATGTATTGCATAAATGCATCAGGCCCAGACTATGATTATTTTCCTTTAAGTATCATTTGTACCTGTGCAATAGGTCTGAAACTGTTGGTACATGTCTGCTCTGCAAACCTCTATGTACTACAAAATAAATTAGTCCTATATACAAAGTACAGGAGATAAGCACACAAATCCAGCTTAATATAGCTAACAGGATTTGTGTGAATTCCTCCTAATATCCACCTTAAAATTTTAGGTATAAGATTCTTTCTCTCTATCTGTAGTTACACTGATTGACATTAATACCTAAAATGGCTTTAAATGTTATTGTTATGCAGAGAACACACATACTTATTGTTACTTTAGACTGATAATTTCCTGACAAATCCTGTTTCTGCACTTCAAGAGTGTTTGATGGTGATTCAGCAGTGCACATATTCCAGCAAGTTGTCTCTTTACACCTTCTAGACTAAGTTATTATAATATCTCCATCTGCATGTGAAAATTGTAAGGCAACTTCTGTCTTTGCCTAAAATCTGAATAATTACCATACAACATCAAATCTTGTAAGCATTATGGTTTGGCATCTGAGTCCATTTCTTTTCTTTTAACACTGAAAAAGTAAGTGGAAACCTTGGAAACTTTTATCAAGAAGTCTTCAATTTGAAAGAGAAGCCGCATGCACTTTATAAAGTGGTCAGTTAATTTAGACTGAATTCAGAAATAGTTTCAGATGTGATGACTCAGTGAGACACAGCACTTTAGTCAAATACACAGACTTGTTTTAGGAACAGTTTTGAGCCAATTCAAATGTATTATTTGCTTAGGTGGGATTAGCAGAGATCTGACTAGAATGCAATAGAAAATTTGAAAGAATAATACACAATGATGATATCCTATATCTTCTAGGTTGGACTGTAATGCACTGATTAGATCTAAAGAAAGATTGGTAGCAGAATAAATAAATACTGTTATCTTTGCAATTTAATCAAGATATATTTAAACAGAAGAACTGACAAAATGTATTTTGACTGAAAAACAAATGTTCTATTTTTAATTGATAACATAATTTAATATGTCCAAAGATTAATTGCAACATATGGCCTTTAGGATCTTGAAAGCTAAAGGAAAATCTTTCTCAAAAATAAATAAATCAATGAACACTGGTTTGAAATAACAACACAAACTCTAGATGAAATTCCCACATTGAAAATTACGCTGAAGCTGAAGGCTGGTGAAAATTTATTGTGAGTTATTCGTGATTTTTTTGTGGGTTTAGATTCTCACTTGCATTTTCACGAACATTTTTACTCCTTTTTACAAGACCACAAATTTGTATTGAAATCTTGATGGACAGATGTTCACACATACGCTGTATGTCACAAAAGTCTATCAGTCTCCACTAATGCATGGTGCTTCTTGAAGAATCCACTTAGAAAATTCAAATTAAAATATATAAGTATATTCTATATACAGCTCAACAAAATTGCTGCCGTATTTCTGAATATATTTGTAAATTAACCATTCTGTTTGGATACAAAACTGTTGAACCTTATGGTTAATGTTTCAAAGATGTTATTAGTTCAGGTCTCCACATTTGTACTGGTTTGTCAGGATTTGTAATTGCTGAGCTATCAGTCACTTTATATGGTACTAAACACTAGACTTGAGTAGAAAACATCTAATAGAGGCTGCTGTTCCGTTCTGAAAGATATAAAAGTTTAATACAGTCTCAGTATGAAGTTTGCTTAATCAAATGTCAGGAACATCTTAAATCTATCAATAAAGACCTTAATTCACCCAGGGGGCAGAATCAACAAGGAAGAAGAAAATTCCAAACAAGAAAAGAGCCTTTAAGAATGGTATTTGTAGTGCCATCTGCTTTGAGTTAATTGTTCTCAACAGGCTACTCAGCTGCCATTTAGTCTCTGTATTACTTATTAAAGAAGTAACGGATACATATAAATATGCCATTAGCATTAGCAAAAGCCTGATATAGTGATAATACAGCCTGATTGATAGACTTATACTCCACTAATTTAAACTTTCTTTTCTTCACGAGTGAAATAGCAATCTTTGTGCACATACATCTACTAATTAGTAAACCTGATGTTTGTGCAATCTTGATAGGCAGACATATATAAAAACCATATTGCAACACATTTGGTAACTAGCAAGTATTGTGACTTGCGTAGGTCATTAAAACAGCTTTGCTCCATGGATTGAAGTGCTGCTCAAAATGTCTTATAACATACAACCATACGCTATAGAAAAGAGACACTTAAAATGTTAGGAAATGACAGTTTGCCCATGTATCTAACAATTTGATCTGTTGTTCCACTGTGAAGTGAATGGAATTGTAATACTACCATTCACATCAGCAGGATATTGAAAACTGTCTGTCCTCAGAACTGCAGTTTGAGTGCAGCAATCACTGTAATGAAGGGCCATGGATAGAAAGATCAGAGAAAGCTGAGGGGAAAAGAAGGCAGTTTTGGGCCTTTCACCTCCATCTGTTTATAGGTGTCTGTCCTTTAGAAACACTTCACTGATGTGATCTTAAGAAACAGAGTAGATAGAAATGTCTGTATATGTTAATAATTTTTTAAAAAAAAATGTTACATAAAAATAATTTAAAAACCTATCCAACCAACCAACTAAAACCCTCTGAAAACCCACTAATGTCTATGAATCAGAATAATCAAAATCTGATAATGGACCCATGTTTGCATTACTTCAAGTTTAAAAGTTCTCTGGACATCAAACTTACTTGATAAAATGCTGAACTTTTACAGTGCTACAGCTATTTTTTGCAGCACTCCTTGTTTGTTTCTATTTAGTGTTACAGTTAGTGTTACAGTTAGTATTAAGTTTTTAAGTCTTCAGTTACCAAATCTGATTTTTTAGAGAGAAAAAACCCTGGTGTATTCAGCAACAAAAGTAAACCTGAAGTTCCAGCATATTTAGCCAAGTTTAAATAAAAAAAAATAAAAATACAGTAAAGGAATAATTTCACTCAATAGGGTAACAAAAATGAGGTTATGAATTTCTCTTTTGATCCCCATAGTTTGAAGAAATGCATACTGAACCTCAAGCATCTGATTCTACTTATTTCAGTGGGATTATTCATCTCCTTAAAGTTAGCCATAGTTTAGTTTTTTCTTTGATCAAGTTTATACAATAAATACCAAATAAGAATGCTATATGTACTGTCTCTGGAGAGTTTTTGTTCATCCCTCCATCCATCTACCTACCTCAAGACTTCCTATAGATTCCACTGAAACTGTCTAGATACATTGTTCCTAAGTACTATTATACATTGTGATCAGTCCCTAAGACTGTGCCACTTCTCATCATCCATTTGTCCTTTTTATTTTTAAGAAGACCCTTTCATTTTAAAAGAAGGTTTGCATGAAATGTGTTAGAAGCACATGCTTCAGAAGAGCAGTGGAAGACATTGAAGTATAGAATAAGTCTGATCAAGGTGCAATGACAATTTTTAAGTTTGCAGAATTTTCTCATTTTCTAATTTATGCTGCACCTGTATATGTTGAACCCTACCACTTCCTATAGGACTATTGTGAAAGATTAAAGTCATCTATCTGAACACTGATTCCACAATCTTATTTTCAATTATTTAGCCTAGAAAAAAAAGTATATGAAGGATCAAGATCTGTTCTAATACTGCACCATTTATCACATTTCAGGTAAACTCAAATATGAAATTGCTTAGCTGCTTACTGTGAAGCAGAGTTATTCTTCAAACAGGCTCGGTATCAGAGAAATTAAATGTTTGATATGCAATATAAGCTTTTAAAAGGTCACAGGTCTAATCTCTGTACTTGTTACCTTCAAAATCTTGCTAGCAAAAAAAAGAAATTCACCATGTATATGAAGCTAGGAACTTATTGGCAGTCCAGTAATATTTTAACAAACTATATAATTAATACAGATAAAAGCATCGTTAATGACAAAGTCTATTATAGAATCCCTTTACCTATTTCTGGCATCTAGCTCTTTTCCATGGGACTGTGCTCATTACTCAAATGTCCCGGGGGTCCTGAAATTGACAGGTTCAGCTTCTGGAAAGAAGAGTAGAGAAGTATAAAAGACATGACACCACCATCCTGAGGTCTTGGCCAGGAGGAGTATGAAATTTGGTGAGGTGGGGGCTTTCTCTTCTGTCCTGAGCTTGCTTGGATTTATTTTATGCTTTCCTTTACTCCAGGCAGCCTCTTTTTGGCTGTGTTAAGCTAAGAGTTAACACAGCCCAAACAGCCTTCCCAGGCTCAGCCTCCACAGGGTCTCATCCGGGCAATGACACCCTGGATTTCCGAGATGGTTCCTACAGAAGCCCTGGCTCAAGCAGGGGAGGCCCCAAGGCAGGAACTGAAACCAGTCCAATCCAGCTCTGACCATTCCAAGAACCCTTTTATGAGTAAAGCTGAAAATTGTTGTTAATTGGCTGCCTTCTAAGCAACTGACAGAAAGAACGTAACGTAAATAGAAGACACAGATACTTTGCATAGGGGAAGAGAGAACATGGCATTACGGAGAGATATTGTACCTCACAAATTTTCCAGTATTCTTTGAGAGACCTATACAAGCAGATATAATGTATTTGGATTTAGAAAAGCTTCATAAAAGTCCTATCATGGGGAACTAAGTTGTAAGTGGATATGAGAAAATCTTTCCTGGTTTAGGATAGCAAAGTAGAAATGGTGAAAAAAGGTCAACTTTCAGAGTAAAACTAGGCTATTTGTAAGGGTCCCAAATATGACACCAGTACAGTACAGTTATAATTGTATAGAAATGGATTTTAATAGCAAGGCAACAATTCTTTCTGAGACTACAGAAGTATTTAAAGTATAGTAAAAAAAGATTGGCTTTGGATGTCCTTAAGTTACTGGTATCTTAAAACCAGTAGCTATTGATGAAGTCCGCTCCTTTCAGACATGCCCACTTTCCTTTAGTCTATTTCTAAGCATCTCATCTACCACTGAGACAGATGTTATGGAACCACATGCATATTTTGATTTAATCTGACCTTTTAGATTGATAAAAAAATCTTGTAATTTTTAAAGATTTTTTTAAAGTAAAAAAATAGGATTAAAACTATATAAAGTTCTAATTCTGTTTCTACAGCTGACAAACTGGAACAATAATTCACCATGCTGGACCTGCCATATAATCTTTTTCTATTTTTCTCTTTACCCTGGATGCTTTTTATCTACAGAAATCTATAATTTAGAATGTCACCGATGTCTCTGCAAGTAATTATCTGGCAGTGTGATCTGCAGTTTTCATACAGTGTATTTTGAATGAAAATATTGGAGGCCTACAAAAAGCTAGCATTTATGGAAAACTTAGTATTATAACTCAGAAACTTTAATATGTTCCCAAGTCAAAAGAAGAATTGTCACTGTAAGAACATCCAGCTGTTATCTCTCTTAACTTTTTATTCTGAGGGAGACCAAACTTCTTTAAATAACATAAAGGATGTTCTGATCAGTATTATAATGAAATTTAATATTTGATGTTAGATTATTAACTTATAATGAATTTTTCCTTTTATTATTGATGCATAATCAGTATTTTAATCAGGTTCATCAATGATATCATATCTAAAATTCAGCACAGCGGAAAAAAATAATTGATGAATTGATAAAAAGCACGCCTTAATATGATTTCCATTCTATATACTCTTCAGTAAGTGATTTTATAGGTGAACCATTTTATGAATAAACACTTAATGCCTTGTTTATTTAAGTGGATCTGTAGAATAGCATAATTTTATATCAAGCAAAAGGAAATCTCATGTCAAATTTTTAATGTAGAAATAGCCTTATTCTGAGAAGTTTAAAATATTGTCACAATGAGTGCCATGAATTTTAAGACTGCATCTTTTACCAGACCTTGCTTGGTTCTTCACAAATACATATTTTAGTGAAAAGAATGTGAAATTGTGGAAATAAACTCTTCTCACAATAAAAATAACATTTAAACATCTTGGTTAATGTAGCTTGGTTAATGTAATAATTGCTATAATGGTGCACCTGAATTGTGAAAAAATATTTTTCTTCTTTCATCAATAGTATATCAACCCAACTTGAATAAAAGTCTCTAGTATATGTTAATGATATGTGAAACAATTATTATTTAATCTGCAAAAATTATGTCCATCTGACTCAAATAAGACATATCTGACCATGTATTACTTATTGAAATAATGATGCAGAGTATAAAAGTTTTTGTCCCTTGCTTTGACCCCTAAAGTATCTTACATTGATTTGCATGACCACTCTGACCACAGTCTCAGAAATATGGAGTTATAGGTGAAAAAGAAATACTTGCGTGATCATTATTAATTAAAAATTATCCTAGGCAATCAAAATTTGTAATTTTTGCTTCATGGAAAAAAATAAAATTTAGTTTTGTCCATAGTCCTTACATGGGTTTGTTTTGGTTTGGTTTCTTTTTAAAAAGTAAAGCAATTTATAAAATATCATTTAGCAATGTAAAAAAGAACTACACTTTGATGTGGTCATTTATCAATGGAGAGATGTTTTTGTGGAAGGTAACACAAAATTAAAAATGAAAGAAATAAAGGACTGAATTCACATAAAAAAACCCAAAGAACTTCACCAGCACCCCTTCAAAACAATATCAAAGAGACATATCTGTTAATTTTTATTTTTTCTCTTATAAAAATGAAGCTTTAATTGCAAAATCTGTCAGAAATATTTTAAAATGCTTCTTTCTGCCCTTTTATGATGCAAAAAAGTGTACATGTTAAAAATATTCATTCTACAGCAAGAAAAAAAAGTACCTTTTTAAGAACAGTTCTGACATCTGAATTCAGTGTTAAAGATCAAACTTAGGAATTCTGCATGTTGCCTAGGAATAACAGGAATATTCAGAGTATGAAGATTATTTAGAAATAGCAAATCCCAAGTTTATTTCAAACTTTCTTCCTCTTTGGTAGACGCCATAGAAAAAATTGAGATAAACAGTGATGTAGATGTACTCAGACCTACTGTGATAAACATGTCACCAGTAGCTCAGGTGTAGAAAGGGACATATTCTTTAACTGCACAAAGATACAGATATTTATTTTGAGTGCATTATATGATTCATACTTAATTTTTACAAATTAAACACTTATGAACTAGTTTTAAATCCTACAAGTTGTTAATCTCAATTCACTCAAGAAGATAAATCTTTACCAAGCATACTATTTATGTTTTCTGTTATCAGTGCTTGGACAGCTGCATCAGGGACATTGGTACAAACTAATAGTGTAATCTCAAGGTAGACAATAAATAATCAGTCCTTTAGCATCCTGGAATTTTCTCCCTACTAAGCCAGTGCCTTCTCATATTCTCTAGAGAAAGATAAAAGTGAGAGAATGTGACTTATCTTTTTCATCAAGAGCAGTACTTTACCAGAAGAAATATAGTCACGCTCAGACTCATGGTTTGTTTGGTTGGTTGTTTTTTTTTTTTTCCCTTTTTTTCTTTCTTTCTAGTGGGTTTTTTGCATGATTTATGATGAACTTATCATTGCTCTAACGATCTGAACATAGTTTTCAAGGTTCAGTCTCTCCAGTTGTTTACACATATCTTGTTGAGTCAACGGATGTAATCATCGCCTCAAAGTTGATTAAAATGACCAGCTGTCTCTTTCTTATTTTGCTTACATCTACAAATTGCACTTTTAAGTATGGGCTAAGTTTTATCTACCAGGAGGTAATCTTTAACACTTACATCTCACAATATTTATCTATTTTTTTTTCTTTGAACTTAAAGAGATTTGATTTTTACAAGCCAAATTCAGAAACCTAGTATCTAGAAAATAAGATTTTTTTTCTTAAAACACAAATCAAGTGAACTGGTTTAAGACTGGAGAATAAGCATCCACTGTTTTCCTTTCCGAAAAAGAAGCTTCAATGAGTTTAGACAAGGAAAAGAAAATTATCTGTGGTATGTGCTGTTGGCTACTAGAAATACTATAGGAAATTTGCTCTCAATTTTGTACTATTCTGAAGTATTTAGAACTAATTTAGAATTAATTTTATTAGAGATGTCTCATAGATTGTTCTTTACTAAATCATAGTAGTGTCCAGCCTTTTTTATTATTATTTTGGAATATAATAATTTGCTTTTCATAATTATGAATCTGTCATTCATATACCCCCCCCAAAAATCATGGGAACTAAATTCTGAACCTAAAGTACACCTCCTTTAACAATGACTGAGTATTGTGAAACCCCTAAAAAAATTTTTCCATAATTTTCCAGATTTGTCTACAAACTTTGCAGCAATATTTGTATATCCTTTTTTTCCCTTTACTTACTTCATACATGAAAGAAAACAACTACAAATATTCCTTACTTAAATTGTACTCATATTTTATCAGGTTAAAAACTCCAACAAATGAAATGGAAATGTCTCTTTTTCATTGATGTTGCCTTAAGGAAAAAGAAAAAAACTTTCCAAGACAACTTTATGTGGGTAAAGCAGAGAAGAGTTCTTTTACTTATATGGTTTTGGGATACAGAATATAAGGGAGTATAAAAGAGTATATAAAGTATAAAAGAGTACAACACGTGTTGATAAGTAACAGATAGAAAAGACCGGTGCTAGGATGAACTCATGGCCTCAGGAATACCATGTGAGCTCTTTTCCAAGCACCACCGCTTCAAAATATGCAGAGTAAATTAATCTGAAAGACGTCCCTTTCATTTCATTCCCAGCTGTACACATAACCAGCCAGCCCCCTGAGCCACTCTGACATGTCTTACCAAAGCAAACGGGACAACAACCAGTTCCTCCCAGGTGAAAAACCCTTNAAAAATGTCAGTAAAGTGAAGGAGAGCTGGAGAAAGCAGAAAAACCCCTGTCTACGTGGCAGCATGCTATTTTTATAACTCAATTATCATATCTAAAGGTTGTATCCAATCTAAGATATGTCCATGCCCAGAACTTCCCTTGGTTCCACCTCATGGCACTCCTCTCCTAGAATTGAGTTGGAGGTCTTAAGACCCCTTTGCCTTATTGGAGATTCTCCAAGGTTTCTGGGCTTTGCTTTCTTGTTTTGACTAACATGGTATCTAGTTGTCTTAGCTCTGGTCCATGTTTTCCTTGCACAGTGTTCCAGCTATTATCTGACCCTTAAGACAGATGTTAGCTATGCTATATGTGAGAAAGTACCTAGAAATATAAAAATCTACAAATTCATGAAAACCCTAAGGCATCATTGACTGTCTTTTTGCTGTGGACAAAATACCCTTCTGTGATTTTTTTCAGGTCCCTAGAACCATTTATAATCTATGAAAAATGTTATTTTTTTAAGAAAAAGATCTAAACTCAGTCAATCATATACCACATGTTATCTGACAACAAGCGAAAGTATGACTATTTAAAATTTGCTCAAAGTGATTACATTCAGAACAGTTGTAAAAAGTTTAGGAGAAAAGCAGAAATAATACTCAATGTGTTTGCGCATGTGTGAAAGATATATATAGTCAATCAAGGAATAACTGAACCATAATTATGGTCACCATGCTTTCCACTTATTTATTCATACAAACCCGTATGCTTATACATCAGTTTCAGTACAAATTTGTTCAAAGACAGAAAACTAGTCTGTTTTTATTCTTTGTAGGAATCAAACATCAATTTTAATCATAGTTGCCATCTCCTAGGTTGTCCTTCACATCTCACTAGTCAGCTAACAATAATCAACATACATTACTCACATACGGCTCAATCCTAATTACTCTTCTCAGTCTACAATATAAACAATCAGAGACGCATGATCTGAATGCTGACTCACTTTTTAAGCTTTCCAAGTTTTCTCAGCTTCTTGACAGACTGATCTCCAAATACATTAAAAAGAGCCACAGTGGCTACATCAGACTGGCTATAATACAAATATTCAGGGATCCAGGACCTTTATTTAGGCTACAGAGCAAACTGTTTCCAAGATGACAGATGAACTATTAATTGAAATATGGAGTTCATTTTCTTGCTTATATCTAGAAGGATTCAATAGTCAACTAGAAGATTCTTAAAGCTATTACAATATCTCTTGCAATGTAAAGAGTGTATGTGTACCTCATTCAGAATCTAGCTGCTAGAGACCAGAACAGAACCTCTGTGAAAGGCAATTTTTTTATATTTTTTAACAGATGAATTGTTATATCTCGCTCTCACAGTGGCCACTGGAATAGATTCTGTGGGTTTTGAGACTTCAGTCCTGGATAAAAAAAATGCATCAAAAAAGTGCTAATTTTCTCACCCTCTATTAATTGAATTGTTAACTTCATAAATCTTGATAACATTTGGAGACTTTATAATACTCCTATAAACAGACACATAAGAATGACTGCCATGCTGGGTTGTCTGAAATAGGAGAACTCTCTTCTTGGATATTCTTAGCTGAATACACACTGTATAATTAGACAAGATCATCAACCCTTGCTCCGACCAGTACTTTCCAGGTAGAAACCTTGGGTGATATAAAGATAAGCATTTTCCAGTCTATGGATAGGAATATTCAGACTGAAAAAGACACAAATCTCCAGAGACGGAAAGCAAGGGATATAGCAGAGGAAAAACTGACATAATTTCTTGCTTGGAGAAAATGACAGAGAAATTTAAAGCATAATGTGACTGTTTGAATTGCAATGTTATCAGAACCATTCTGTGATGAGTGATTAATGGAAGATGAGATCCAATTTTTTTAAAGATATTCAGGTTTTTCTTTACAGCACGTGAGTTGTAAGGCCTCCTAAGAATCATTAAATCACATAATCAGAAAATACGCTGAGTTGGAAGGGATCATCGAGTCTAACTCCTTGCCCAGCACAGCACCCTTTCCAAGAGTCACACTATGTTCTTGAACTGTCAGGCTCGGTGCTGTGACCACTTCCCTGGGGAGCCCATTCCTGTGTCCAGCTGGGCTCTGCATGAAGAAACTTTTCCTAATATCCAGCCTACATGTCCCCTGATCCATCTTCAGGCCTTTCCCTTGGGTCCTGTCACTGGTCACCACAGAGAAGAGATCAGTGCCTGCACCTCCCCTTCCTCTCACGAGGAAGTTCTAGGCTGTGATGAGGTCTCCCTTCAATCTCCTCTAAACGGTATGGAAAGCTACATAAATAATTGGTTGATAGAACTTTTCTCCTGTGGGAAGCCTCAGTGGCAGCTTTACTGTTTATGCACCAAATTAATATTAAAGTAATCTCTGACAGTGGTGCCAGTGGTTCTCAAGTGTAAACTTAGGGGAATAGTACAGACTTGTGTGTCTGTAGAATTTACTTTAACACTTTAACTTTTCATTTGAAAAAATCATAGTATGCATTTAATTGAACTGTATCTTATTTTAATTTAAAAAAATAAATTCAGGGTTGTCTGAATGTCCAGCTGATATCTAATCTTCTGAAAGAAATTCTTGAGTCTGGCTATTAACGATTTGAGGACAGCTCTCCTTTCTTATCTTGTACTTGTCAACATGCTTGGGACAATTTCCATTTGTTTCTAAAGCCTGTCAAATATATAATTAGATTTGAATCCCACTGCTTTAGGTGATATTTTGGCAAGCTGTTTTAAGCTGTTAAAGTCTGTCCTCACTCTTTATCTTGAAAGAATGAGTTCAATGTCTAAAGATTTTTACATGCTACAGGTAATATATTTTGTCTGTGATAACTGTATTGTAGAGAGTGGCTGAAGAAGATGCTAAAGTATAGCCTAGAGCAGATTATATACAAAGAGAGGTATCTGTCAGCTCTGTTACTGATTAAATGCATAGGTTACACAATTTGATCTTCCAGTAGCGTAGGGTAGTAGTGGATCAGTCTTTCAAAAAGTCTGACTAACAAACCTATACAGTATGTGCAACTACACATGATCTTTCCAGTGGATTTGGTATGATTTTGAAAGCCAATGAGTTCTTCAAAACAGCAACTCTTTACTGCTGCCGTGGATCAGAAATACATTTCTGAAATCTGTGCATAAAGCCTGAACAGGAGTTGTATGATTGCTTTAAAAACTGAGACCCTCGGATATACTCAAGATCACTGATCTTGTGAAAAAAAAAAACATATAAAAAGCAGTGAAGATTCTACTTTTTTATATTGCTTTCTATCTCCAGGATATATGGTCTGGCACAGCTGGGGAGGTGATATGTGCAAAGAAATTTGATTGCTTTCTTATAGTTGTAAAAGGCATGGAATTTGTGACATGGTGTAATTTCTTTCTGTTTGTGGCTTTCATTCTCCATTACTGTTCCACTGGAGGAGGATCTAATTTAAGATATTTTGCTCCCCATCCTTTACGAGGTTTTATGACACCTCAGGTGTCATAAAGGTGTGCTGATTCAGCTGTGTGGTCTTGCTCTAAACCTGACAACTGTAACAAGAATTCTTAAGAGTAAAACACACTATATCTCTTTATTTATTTCAGAGGATCATTTCAGGAAATGTAGGTTATAGTAAGACGACACAGTAATGGAATTGAACAGGGATGATAATCTTTCCTGGGGAAAACACAAGTGTGGAAACAGAAAAAGACAGAACCCTGAAAATTTGCAACCACTGCTGATGCTTGCTAATATAAAGCTGTGGTTTAATGAAGCAGAGAGACTTTTTCTCATAAAGTTCATTCTTAGCAATTGTTACGCTGTTTACACATCAGACTATATTTGTATAGTGATCTACACTAAGAGAGGTGGGAGTTTTTGTTTGTTTAAAAGAAGTAAGAGGAGAAACACATCTGGTTCTTTCAAGTCTTGAGTGTTCTGCTTGTTCTTCGACTGGCAGTAAATAACAATCTACTTCTTCCTCTAAGTACAAAGAGAATGTATCACTCATATAGAAATTCTCTTTCTGGATTGTTTTCTCAGATAGGGTAAATCAACAAATACTTGCTTATCAAAATCATTGTTACTATGTTAGTTAATATTAGCTGAAATGTGGTGCATTTTTACAATGAACTCATCTTTCTTATGCTACTCAGGTCTGTGCTTGCCAAACGGTTTTCTCCCTTTTTCCTTCACAGTCTTGTTAAAGACATGTATATGTAGAAAAATTTCTAGTGTTAAGAGTCTGTGTTTTATTCTCTCTAAGCCCTTTAGAAGTTCCTTTTTATGACTTTTTTTACATATAATACAGAAGAATTGTTTCTGATTACATGCTCCCCTCTTTCAATTAATTTGAGTGGGGAAAAAGACTGTTTTATATATATCCTTTCTAGAGGTTTCCACTACATGTCCAAAGTCATAGAATCATTGAACGTCATGGGCTAGAATTGACCTTAAGGATCATCAAGTTTGAACCCCTCCCACCATGGACAAGGATGACACCCACCAGATCAGATTGCTCAGGATCTCATTTAAGATATTCAAGAGCACCAGTCCCAAGTTTCCTCAGGGACTCCATTTATCAGCATCCTGCACCTGGACATTGACCATAACTCTGTCTGTGTCCATCCAGCCAATCCAACCTTCAAATCCATGTTTCTCCAGTTTGGAGATAAGGATGTCATGTAGGACTGTGGCAAAGGCCTTACAGAAGTCTAGGTAGATATCACTGGTCATTCTTCCTTTGTCAGCCACTGCATATACTCCATCATATAAGCCCACCAGACTGGTCAGGCACAATTTGTCCTTAGTGGAGCCAGAATGGCTGTCTCAGATCACCTCCTTGTTTTGTGTGTGTCTTAACATTGCTTCCATGGGGAAGTTCTAGATATCATACGAAACAGTAATTTTCTGCTGAATATATCCCAAGATTTTATATTTTATATTTCTTTCTGATATTGTTAAACACAGAAAAACTGGGCTATTGAAATCTAATGGTTCTTAGAACAGGACACAGTAGAAAGTTTTAGCACAGCAAAATACTCAGTGCAAAATAGTCGGTCTGACATTTAAGCTTGGAAATCAACATGAAAATAGCAGATGGTTACACAATGAAAATAGGAATTCTATCCAGACTCCAAACACAGTAATACTAATGAATAATAAATAATAGAATTTTTTTATCTTTTAAATTTCAAGCTTCATAACTATTCTTAGAATATCATCCTTCTCTTTTCATGTATATGCATCAATATATAAAAACATGTGTCTACAAATCTGACTGAAACATTCCTCGGTTATTCCACAGTTCCAACATTCACTTGAATGAATGGGAAAAACAAGGTACAAAGTTGAATGACTGTCTTAAGGAAAAAGGTTTGAACACATTTCCTTCACATGTAGCGATAAAATGAACTATAAAGTGTAGTCTGTCATTGCATTAAATTTCAAACCATTTGAAACCGACACTTAACACATGGTAGCAGTTATGTGAAGTTTCTGTTACTGTCTCAAATCACTGACTTATCTATTAATATTAAAAAACCTACTTTTTTTTAAATTGTACAAGAAGTTGTTTATGTTGTAGAGAAGTGTGAATTATTTCTGTGATTTTACAGAAATAGCAATATTTTTCTGCATGATAACAGGGCACTGAGGTAATTCAGATGTATAGGATAGTTTAATTGCTAGACACCCATTTCCTTCAGTCTTCTTTCTCTGCGACCTAGTCTTCCTGCTCAGCTTGCTCCAGCTGTGATAGAGCAAGCACTTACACTGCAGCTCTTTACTTAGGAGGCTGCAGTGGTAGCTAGCAAGGATCAAGTGGTTTTATTCCCATTTGAGAGCAGGCAGAAGAGAAGGAGAAAGAGCAATAGCACAGTATAGATAAGTTGTAAAGGTTTTATACATTTCACAACAAAAGATGGTCAATATGATGTCAGGGATTTTTATAATTGATTTCTCAAATGTATCACTCAACTGAAAAATCTGTAGGACACATTACCCAGTGAGACACTAGATGATAAATTTACACTTGTCTTAGTGGAGTGATTTTCATTTCAATCCTATTTTGTCTTGGTAAATGGAACCAGCAGGCATATGTAACTTGTATGTGTTGATAATGTGCATATAAGTGTATACAGCTAAATGTAATAACATATGTATATATATATAACTATAACTATGTGTACAATCACATACTACCATATGCATTCAGTTCATCAGTGTAGAAATATCCTGAGTATACATTTTCACACCTGCTTTACTACTTTATATTTATTGTACACCCAATTATCATGATATGTGTATAAGAATTTAGGAAGCTTTATATTTTTCCCTGTCTTATGTAATAAGTAGCATAATAAATGGGAATTGTTCTAGCTCTGCTGTTTGGACTACTCTTGTGATTCTAGCAAGATACTTTATGAGACAGTCAGGAAAACTCATATATTTCCCTGCATGCAAGAATAATGAGTATAGCATGAGTAATATAATAAGAACAATATTTTTACTTTTTTTTTTTAATTATTTCAGTTTTAAGTTTCAGGTCCCCTATAGTCACTAGACATTAATAAACTGGAGTGAGTTAGGTGGAGCGCCACAGCAAAGTGGTAATGGAACACTTGCCTTGAAGGAGAAGCTGGGGGACCTAAGCATGCCCAACATGGACAAGAGATATCTTGAGGAGGACTGAACATCTGCCCACAAAGCCTGTGGGGAGGTTATTGAGAAATCAGTGTCTTCACAGGGGTGCACAGTGGTAAAACAAGAGAAAATTGAGCTATTTTTTAGAAGAAAGATTCACATGATATAAGGAGAAAACTTCCCTATGTGGGCAGTCACACACCAGAACAGTCTTCTCCAATCTCTCCCCATTCCTGGAGACTTTTAAGACCCAAATGGATAAAGCCCTGAGCTGACATATGACCCTGCTCTGAACAGAATGAAGTCTAGGCTAGAGGTATCCTGAGATCCCTTCCAACCTCAATTATAATATGATACTGAATTATACTATGATTCATTTACTTTAAGAATGTGTAAATATTTAAAGCTACAGTAACATAGCAACTTTTACACTTGCTAAGTGTTATTTTCGATTATTTAAAGAATCATAACAATTAAAGTTTGGTAGTAAAATTAATATTCTTAACCATTTCTTACAGGAATTTTCTAAAAATTGGTTGTGTAATTTAACCAAAACTCATGTCTTTGTCCAATCCATTTAATCTCAGACGCATGCAACAGTTATGTCATATTAATTTTTGGGATCAGCAGCACATAGAGAGAGGAGTTTTTTGCAGTGTTCATTAAAAATCCTCTATATACTTCAGACCCTTAAGCATGTAGTTTCCTCAATCATTACCGGAAATATGATGCATCTCAGTAGTAAAATTTTAAAGAACATGAATTTTATAAGCAAACAAATATTCCTGATACTCAGTGAAATCGAATTTTCAAGAAAAACTTTCTCCAAAAATAAAGTATTTTGGAAAAAAAAAAAAGAAAAGAATATACATGGCATTGATAATATGCTATTTATTTATTAATATTAACTTTATACAAGTATTTCAGTATGAACCATCCCTTATAAAGTGTTTTATGCAATGATTAAGTTATTTGCTTGGATTTGTATTTGGCTTCAAAATTTTCTTTAATAGCACTTAATATATTGAGAAATCAGAAATGGACTTGTTACTTTCCTTTCAGTTTTGTCTTGCTTTTCTTTATGGTCTTTCACCTTTTTTTTTTTTTTTTAATTTAGATTACTGGTACATTTATGAAGGCTCCAAAATTTCCATCCTTAGAATTATGACTAGAATAATGATAGGAGTTTTCTTTGTAAACCATTGCTAGAAAAGTCTCTAAGCTCCCAGGAATGATCTTACTTAAACACAAAAGAAAAATTTATGGGAGCAATACTAATTAGTAACTGGCAAAATTGTGCTGGAAGACTAGACAAGAATATCTGCATTGAACAGGGCATGAAATATTTTGTGGAATAAACACACTACACACTTCATTTTTCATGCTACTTGAGAGTTGCTGAAAAATTGAGGCAAGAGAATCACGTCACTAAGGCAGAATAATATATATTACCATAAGAGTAATTCTGAAGATTCATATGTAGTGAGACCTGAACCTGGGAAAAACATGGCAGCGTTCCCTCTGTGGTGCACAAGTTTTGATTTTTGCATTTTAAAATGTAAGTTTCAAGATGTGCTAAATGATGTTACTTGAGTGACACATTACAGAAAACCTGATCTTGTGCATTATAAAATAAACAATTTAGGACACAAGTCAATTTTGTATCTCAGAATATTCAATCTTTTTTTTAAAAAATGCAGGATTTAAGATTTGTGATTTGACCTCATGCTAGTACCCCATAGAATCCTGCTTCTTCATGATGGATTAAAAAAACCCCAAAACGGTGAGAGAATACCTCAGTAGGTGGCCAAACATCCTGCTATCACTGTGTCAGAGCAAATTTCAGGTCTCATGACACTGAAAACTATGCACTAACTCTCAGTGTACTCTAGGCAGGATTTTTGTGGTGTTTTTCGGGGGGGGGGAGTGGTTTGAGGTTTTTTGTGTGTTTGCTTTATTTCATAATTCTTTTTATGTTTGAAAATTCTGTAGATAGAATTGGATTCTATTTCTAAATTTATTAAAGAGCATTTTTTGTATATAGTATTGCAAAGAATTAAAACAAAATAATTGCCATATAGGACAACAGCATGGACAAGAGATTATGTGGCTTTATGGAAAAAGATATCTAGCTACTCATTGTTATGGTTCACCTGTGAGCCTTATTTCATACAATCAGACTTCTAATTCAAAATAGGTGCAAGATATAATAGTGAAAATGTGGTACTTTCAAAACCAAATTGCATTTTTCTGCTATGAGCCAGCACACACTCCAGTTCGTTATGATATGAACTACCATTTTGCATTTTTAAAACCTTTGAAAGCAAGGCTGATTTTTTTTGCTATAGATGTTGAAAATTCGTGTTTCTAAATATGTATGATCAATTAATATGTACTCAGGACACAAGAAAAAGAGTTTTATAATGCAAAGTCAATGTCTTTTGTTTCCTATCGATTTTTCTTTCTATTGATTCATACCATTGATAGTGCCTCCCTCGTAACTTGTTCTCAAGGTAGCCTACAGCGTCAGGATGAACGTGCTTTCCTCTATCCTTTTGAAAACATTGTCATGTGCTTACAAGAGCTACTTTTCCACAGCAAGTTTGCAGCATGCTTGATTGCTTTCAGGAACATAAAGATATGATCAAATATTGGTGATACTAACACCATTAACATTGCTTTAACAATATCCTACATTTTGCTTTTAATTTTTGCAGACTGTTCTCAATGTTCTGCAACTCTGAGTCTGCCTTTATGTGCATATAAATATTTATATACATATGTGTATGTGTTTGTGTGTATGTATATATGGCAGATTCACAGAAAAGATAATTTGAAGTTGGTTGAAGGAGAAAGGTGAAATTAACATTTATGAGGTTTCCCTATCTGTTTATTTTTCTCTGAGCAATCTGTTCCAGCACCTCACCACACTCACAGCAAACGATTTCTTCCTAATATCTAACCCATGCCTACCCTCCTTTGGTTTGAAGCCATTCGCCCTTGTTCTATCACTACATGCCCTAAATGAAAGTATTCAAGGCCTGGTGACTAAAATATCTTGTTTTCTCATAGTCAGCTAAGGTAAATTTTAGGAAGTCCACATCAGACTAAAATATGACCAGAAAGTAAGACTAGGGCGGTTAAATTTTACTGCCACAGAAAGTAACAGTTTTACAGCTTCAGGAGAAGCACTAGGCTTTTAAATATAGCTGATCTGCCAAAATTATAAAATAGAAAAAAAAAAAAAGGTGAAATACAACCAAATGACCTTCATAATTAGAAAACATAAACATTTCATATTTCAAAAATATAAAGCTATTTGAGAGACTTCTTGTGCCTTTGATTTATCATTTTGCTATGACACACAGATATGACAGTTGTTGAAGGCAGGTAAACAGCCATACACTTTCGAGGTGTCAGTGAAACTGACAGAATTTATGAAGAGTTGCATCCTTCTCTTAGATCCCAACTTTGATTAAAAATTCAAGGATACTTTCAAAGCTTTAAACAAATCTCTCAGAACAAAATTTACAATATAACTCTAATTTTTAATTATTGACTTTTCATCACTTTCTGGTTTTAGTAAAGCTACTAGAAGTGATACAACATAGTTTCAACCATCTAAAGTTTAGGTTTCAAATTAGCTATGTGTTTCCTTTACAGAGACCATTGCCTAGACAGGTAATGCATCCCAACTGAAATAGGTGCCTAAAATGCATTGTGGATAACTATTCCATTTCCAATTTTTTTAATCACGTCTCTTTTACATTCCATATTACTGAATTTCAGATTGATTTTTTCCTGCATCTTTCTGAAGACTCCCTCAAATATGTGTTTTTAAACTAATAGTGTGTATGATAATGAAGCTACCGTGGAGTATAGCAGATATGTTCTGGCAGAACAGTACAAAAAACCCACATGGACATATCAGAGATGCTACAGCTGTCAGTGTCCAACATGCATATATAAACCACACAAAAGTTCGCACATTAATTGGAAGTTTCTATGTACAGAGTCATATATGCAAGCAAACTTAGTTCACTATTAGAAGACTGTGATTTTTTTCTGAAGTTTGCTTTAGAGCATTGATCTTGACAAAGAAACATGCCTTCTTGACTGCTGTGAAGCACTCACAACAGCTCTTTTTCTGCACTACTAGTAGGCCTAGAAGTTTTTTAGTTTATTGTCCATACTTACCTCTGCCAAACACTGAATTCATTTACACTTACAAAAAATAAATGGTGAAAGTAAAAAAAGCAGCTTTAGAAATTTTATGTTGATTCCATGTTCATTTTTTAATGTTTCTGATCTCAGGTCCAAAAGTAACAATTGCTTTAAATAGGCAGAGTGTAAATGTTACACATTGCTTGCATTATTGCAGAATACAAACATTCCCTTTTCTCTTTATCCAAGCCCTCGTTCTTTAAAGAATTTTCATCTTGGTCTGTTTTGTATTTTCCAGTCTGATGAGAAGAACTGCAGGTAAGAGTCTTTCATTAAAGGCTTGTCTGATTTAATTAATCTTTAATTATTGTGCAAAACAAATGAAAGGATAGCTTCGATCAGCAAATTCATTTGCAACATTTATCAACTAGTTGATCTTTATCACCCACCCAGATGACAGTAAATCAAATGCACACCCCTTTTCAATTCACGAAGCAAATGATTAAAGTGTCTATAAGAGTCTCTAGCCTAACTAAATCTAATTGTGTGTGAATAATCAGTTCAGTTATATGATGAATATGCCACCATAGGATCTAGTCCATAACCAAATCATATTTTGAATTATACTTGCTTTAAAAGGAACATTCTTAAACTCATGGTTTCTTCTTCTTCCTCATCCACTGGTCTTTAAATTTATATCATAATAATTACATCATTTTTCCTTGCTTTCTCCTTGACCTTTCACATCAAACCTAGTCATTGCCTTCACTTTCATAATTGTAACTCATTCCAAACACACATATATGTATATATATGTATCTTATTAGAAATCATCTAAGTAAAAAGATAAGCACAAGAAGCATTATTGTATTTCACTACGAAGGCTTTATTAGTCCAAACTGAATTTTAGTATTTTCCATTACACAGCTTTGATTCTTAAGACCATGTTTAGTTGACTAAATATCTCCTCAACTGAAAATGCAGAAAAATAAATCTTAATTGTATTTGTTTATTGCAGAATATAAACAGTATCAAAATCACACATTCTCCTTCAAAACACATTGCTTTACATCTGCTGTTCTTAAATATTTATGAATTCATTCTTTTTTCACCTGGACTTCTATGATAGCATATTTAAGGTTTCATGAGACTTTTGTTTATGGGCAAAATTTCATTTAGAGGACTTAAATAAGGTTTTCAAACCTCTAGGTATTTGTTCATCAGTATGTAATTAAATAATGATAAACTAACATGACAAATAGACTAACAAACAATTAGACAAACAAATAGACAAATAAACTGACATAGACTTAACTGATACCACAGTTTATTTCATTTTTCTTCAAGTATGTATACATAAAATAAAATCTTTTTCCCTACCTCTCATGTTAAAAGTAGTTTAAGAAAGATCTCAACATAACACATTAAAGGGAGAACAAAAATTTTGTAATTGGTTATATTTAGTTGGTTGACTAAAACCAAAGAACTAATTGTAAGGGCCTTGAAATAGGTGAAAAGCAACAAACTTGAAAAGGAAAACAACATATTTTGTATATTAATTCTTTCTATATATAAAGGAGGAAGAGAGAAAATAGGATTTGCATAAAAAATCACACATACCCTTTGAAAATGCAAAATCCTGACTGATGCCTTAAAAGGGATGCAGTAAAAATTCCAGGCAGTCAGTTAGGAGATAAGATAAATAAGTAAAAGTTTTAATGAGCCAAACACCGGCTCACAGGAATACATTCACGAGAATTCCCTATCTCACCACTAAGTTACAGGTTTTTCATAATAGTCTTCATCCAATCCCATTTTGCTATTTCTCCCAGTCCTGCCCCCAAACCACTCTCTCCACGCCCCCTCGGGAATTGGGTCTGGGTTCTCAGGACCCTCTCTTCATCTTTGTTGTCTTCTTCACAGCACATCAGGTCCTTGGAGGCCTTCCAAAGCTTCAGATTTGGAGGTCCTTCTGTCCCTGTCTTTATCTTGTGGTTCAGGCTTCATGGTGTTTTTCTGCAATTCTACCTTCAAATACAGACTAAACAGCTTTAAGGAATTCTAAGGGTTGTTAGGATAGGGGTCATGGGTGTATAAACATTCAGCTACTAAAGTTACATTACTAATACATTAGATCTACAATAATTTCTAATATCTATAAAATTAAAAGAATCAAAAAATCAAAAACCAGAAAGACCCTGCGGCATCATGACGTACAACAGAGTTCTGGTTTTGTTTTGATCTGGGTGGTGGTGGTTGTTGCTGTTGCTATTGTTGTTGTCATTATTATTCATTATTACTCATTATCCAATAGGGGTCATCTATTTGAAAGATGCCCTTCATGACAATGTAGTTTTATTAACTACCACTTTCAGCTGTGATAATGATACATTTGAGTGAAATGTGTACTTATCTGAAACATTCCGTAGCTATCAATGAAAATTCACCCATCACATAACAGAAAATGAATCCCATATGAATACAAAATCCCATCAGTCAGCAGGCTTTCATCGCTACACTAATTTAAGCCTTCTCCATATCTGGCTCAAGCATGTTTCAGATGACTGGTTGCCATCCACAGCCACCCTGGTGGGTCACCAGGGTTGGATCTCATGCACATACGTACAAAAGTAGACAATTATGAAAATGTTGTGCTGTGCCCCCAGGGCAAACATAGCCGCAAATGACAATTTTAATATATACTCAAACATTAAGTCAAATTAGGGAATTGTCTATTTACTACAATCTGGAACGTTATTTGATCCCTTCATTGTAATCCAGGCTTTGACTTGTGTGTGAGTATGAATGTAAGTACTTATTTAAAACTAAAAACTTACAGATTTTCATTAGTGAAGTAGTTAATGGGACAGTTTGTCAGGCTTTTTTTAACATGATATGAAGTGATATCATTAAATTATTAAGCAAGTTGTTTAATTATGCAAACTTTCACATTTCTAACAGAAAAGCAGATGTTTTATTGGAAAACATATTGCTTCACGACAGCAATATCTAGGCACATAGTCACAGATTAAGACCTAATGACAGTTTGAAGGCTAAAGGCATTTGGATACCAAAAGACTTTAATCACAGATTTATACAATTTTACAAATTATGCAACTCCCTCTTTTGTGGGAGAGATGGCATGGTCCCAGAGAGTAGTATGAGTCAGTGTGATGTATGCTGTCCTGGGCATGGTAACCTTGGTCTCTCTTCTGCTCCCTAGGTTCTCTAGAAGTAGCAGTGAAGATCTTAACCTCCTGGTTAGGGGTCATGATGTCTCCCACCTGTCCCCAGAGTCTTTCAGGTACTCTGAGTACCCCTGACACTCTGAATTTTCATGAACTATAGAGCTGGATAGAGTTTGTTAGTGAGTAGTTCATTCAAATTGTGCTTTCTTATTGCCATTTTTGGCACTCACAATCTATTCCAGACACATCTGGCCACAGCTGCGCTTCTAAATGACCAAAATATTGTTTGCATCATTTATTTATTTTATTGAACACACCAAAACTATTTTTAGAGACATCTGGCTGATCATATTTTATCAATTTCTATGAAAGCAAAGATTTTACAACTTGTACTGACAGTACCTGACTTGCTAATTGCTACAAGTGTTGGTGTGCCTTCCTTATGCAGGAAGAAAGGTAGCAGATAAACACTTAATATACTTCCAACTGCCAAGATACTGTTCAAAAGATACAAATAGATGAGTCACTTTTGTTTTCAAATTTAATGAAACATATATATATGCCTGTGAGTATGGAATTCTGTCAGCTTCTAAAAAAATAAAATGAGACCTTTCTCTTCCCCAGCCTACTTGCTGAAGGGGCAAGTTGAACAGAGCAAGAAAAAGACTCATCACCAAGCCCTTTTCAGCAATAACCAAAATGCTGATGTATTATCAATATTGCTTTGCTCACAAATCCAAAGGTATGAAGAAAAGTAACTCCATTCCGGCCAGACCTAGTATAATCATTACAGGTTGAAATGTCTTTTGTAATAAAGGGCTTCTGCATATTACTCTCAGCAATTAAACAACTGACGAGTTGAGGAGTATTGTGCGTGCATGTGTGTATGAGGTTGTTTTTTTCTTTTGTTTTGTTCTATGAAACAAGAAACAAGGGATGCATTCTACTAGCCCATATTAAGGATTATTCCATTCAAATTTTCAGGTTTGTTGATTCATCATAACAGTTCTGTCAGATTAAATCAACTAAAATTGCTCTTGAAAACAGGTGCAGTAACAAAATGATGCTGGTGAATAAATTATCTACTCCAGAAATAAGTAATCAAATATAAAAAGCTTCTGTGACATGTTCTTTGACAGTAGAGAAAATATTATATAATGATTACACTCCAATTCAATAGAAGTAGAAAACTGATCTATAAAGTATGTAACAAACCAGTCTGAGTGAAACATGCCCAGTCTCACTGGTCTATGTGAAACACTGAATTACTGCCTCTTCAAATTAATCAGAAATACTTTGGTATGCTCTTTTAATCAGAAGGTCATTTTAAAGATGACAGGCAAGAGTTATTCCTATTTGGGCAAATATTTGAACTTACTACCTTGTTGTGTTTATATAAAACTGTGTGCATTGTCCTTGTGTAAGTACTTCTCTCTCTGACCTTTTCAGGAATATAGCAAATAAATCTTTCCTTGGCTTTAAAGTGGCTGTCATAGCAACACCATAGGGTTCTAGGCATGCTGACTAACAATTTCAAAATAGTCCAATCAATTTGGAGATATTTTTATTTGAAATTAATAGATGTTGCAATTAAATGACTAATCAGCTTTAAAATTGCAGTCATGAATTTATCTTTTAGAGTTACATTTCCTTATAGTTTTATAAATAAGAAATTTGTATCAGTTTTTATTAAGATGGGATTAAAGTGAACCATTGCAGTAAGAAAAGAACTCATGTGACAATATTGTAACATTTTCAGCAAGATTTATTTTGTTGATGGTTTTGTTTTGCTTTGTTTTTTCCCTTAAACTGATCAGGCATTATCTTTATTCAAGTTAATTAAAGCAGACTTCCCATCAGAGGAGTGCCTAGGTAAAAATGCAGCCTCAGTTTCAAATTCCTTATCTTTAAGGAAAATGTTCATATGATTTTTCCCTCAGCCACCAGGACTTCCAACTCAACTCAGTATCTCAAATTCAGACTGCATACTTTCTGTGCTCTGACCCAAATAAGGTTTATGCTCAGGTTCACAGATTCCTGTGATGTCTTGTCCAGAATTAGAAAGAATCAGGTTTGGACTAGCTAGGCAAACAGGAAGAGAGTGACTAGAGGGGAAAAATACATCATATTGGTAATTTCTCTAAGGAAATTCTGTATCTTAAAATTAGTTTCTTCTGTGTCTTTGTAGAGCACTCACATTTAAATCACGCTGCAGGACTGTTCCTTTTACCCATGATCACATGAAATTTAACCCAAAAGATGAGTCGTCATCCTGATGTAATTTTGATCAGAAAAGTCTGGGGTAATAACTGCGTATAGGATATTATCTATACTGTGACATTGCTCCTGTCTTCATGTGTATGTGTGTGCACATGTGTAAACATGTGACTGAGTCAGTAATGCTAAAGTAGGTATTTAAAACTAATTACTTGCTCTGAAAAAAAGAAAGTCAAGAAAACTGGCAGTATTGAATCCTATCAATACTGACTGTCAATAATCTGACACATTCATAGAGTGATTTTTGGGTTTGTCATGCACAGACCCAGGAGTTGGAGTTGATGATCCTTGTGGTTCTCTTCCAACTCATGATATTCTGAGATTCTGTGATTACAATTCTAATCTAATTTGGGATGCAATATGGCTAACCCATGAACAGCATCACGTCTATAAAATATAACCAATTAACGTTTCTGATACTCTTTGATACCAGCCTTACCTCCCTTGAAAGACTTGTATGAGGAATTGTGCCTAACACAGGTTAGACACAACCCAGTCAAAGAAACCCCAGTGAGACACTTGAAATCCAATCTTCATGTTGAAAGCAATGACAAAATACTGTACATGAAAAAGGTATATACTGCAAGCAGTTATTTACATCGTAACATAAACTCTATGATGTATTTTTAGTCACCAGACTATGTATAAGGAACTCACATTGGTCCCCTCTGGTCAGAACATTGTTGGGTAAAAGCTAAAGCTTGCTCTCTTGTGTCATCTGATGGCTCTCACAGCTCAGGTGTTTGGGGCCAAGGATCCTCCCAAAGGGGTGTCAGAGAAGGGCTTTGTGGCCAGAGCCAGTCCCACTGGCAAAAGCTAAAGGTGGTGAAATGGGCTCTCGCTGGGAGTTTGTGCTCTGCTCCCAGCACAGAGCAGACCAGGGGCCAGCTGGGGGCATTGTCTATCTCCATGGGGATGGAGATGGGCTGAGGATGTCCAGGATTGGTCCTGTGGCCCTGTTGGAGCATCACTGGTACAGAGACTGAGAGCTCCAGGGGTTTAGAAAAGGGGTCCTAGGCCAGGGGCAGGAGAAAACACAGGACGCTTCCAAGTGTCATTTTCTTTGGTGGTGATTAATACAGATCTCAGTCCTGATGCCATCCACTTCATCAATCTTAAATTTGCAAGCATGGTTAATCTTTAACTATAAAAGAAATAGATTAGTGAAAAGTAGAAAACCGATAAGGAAATTTATGAGAGCCACTTTAAGTGTAATTGGTACAACTTTTTTTTTTTTTTTTGTACCGGAAAAGGTGTCAGAGGATTTCTGGAAAAATACCCTGTGTTCCCAGAAACTCAGAATATGAGAAGCTCACAAATGTACTATTGGAAATTCTTATGCAGTTTTCAAGCTTATAGCTTCAACACTGAACATAAAACTAAACATAAGGCTATACCATTTTAAAATTCAAGGGAGTTGCTCTAAATTGATTATGGTAATAGGGGGGATTTAACTTAGCAGGGAGAGATTCAAATGAAATAGCCAAATTACTGACTATTTCTAATGCTGCCAAAGAATCAAGATTAGTTCTATATATAAGATTTTTTTTCACAAGTTATGTGGGTTAGGTTGGTTTAAATGGAAGGAAAAGTCCCTAGAAGTTTGTAAACTGGTTCTTCCTTTGTTGATGGAATGCTGTAATGCTGAGCAGTAACTGAAGATCCCTTCTGTGAATGATGGGTCTGATTCTCTAGTGCATTATTCCTTCTGCAGCTAGCACATTTGCGTTTAATTTGCAAACTCAAAATGTTCCTAATCTGCTTTTATAGATGTGATTACAGGAGTAGAAAATCAGGGTTTGTTATGTTGTCTGTTGTTCATGAGTATAACATATGATCCTGAATTTTCTCTGTGGAAATGTAATGTGAACACGATTTTCTATCAAACCAGTTTTCGTATCCCTGAAGTGGAGCTAGCCCTGGAAAAAAAATGAACAAATGTAGCTTTCCAAGCCACTTTAATTATATTTTGACCTATGTTTACTACGTTGGGGAGTTTTCAACATGGGAACTTAAATGTGTTTCTTTTCATTACTTAATCAAAATAAGTGTTAACTTAAAAGTGTTGAGTTCAATATCTTTATTCTTTACACACTAGGTGTCATAAGTAAAAATGAGGCTGATAGAAATATATTTGAAGAAGGCTGTGTATTTTATTGGCAATAAATGGTTTAAAGCAGGTAACTCATTTTTTTTATAATTCATAGCACCTGGTAGTGATCTGACATTAGACCTCATCACATATTTCCGTATTATGAACCACAACCAGAAATCAGAGTTTCACAGTAGTAGAACCAATGCTCTGAAAGAGTGTGGCAGACTTTAATTCTTAAAAATATATAATTTTGAAATACTTTGGCTATATTTAATGCCTTCTCTTCTTAAAAAAATTCAATAAACTTGTCTGCAAATTACCATAGAGGGGAAGAACAGTTGAGAACCACTTCTTGTCTGGATGGATCAAATATACTCTGCAAATTAATTTTACAATATGCAGATTTGAAATGCATGATGGTAGTGTTCAAACTCAATATACTTAGGGTAGAAAGCTGTGTGGTGTGATTAATAAAATTTACAGTCTGGGAGACAAAGAAGAACTCTACTGTGATGAAGTGGGAACAAAACTTCATACGGTCCAAATCAGCCTAGAAGAAAGAAAAAAAAACAAAAACCCTGAGATAAAAAGTAGTCTGACATCTTATGTTAGTCATACTCCATGTGAAACAGTAGATATTTAACAAAACTTTTCTCCATATGCTTTAGAAATTTTTTGTCCTTTTCCCAGCTCCTAAAGCTTAAAAATCATTCCTTCCTAAACCTCACTTTTAGGAAGATCCTTATTTAAAGTGGTAAAGGAATAAGGAAATAAAGAGATTTCCTATACCACATTTTGACATCCACCCATCTGTAAAAAAGAAAGAAAGAAACCCAAACAAACCAAGTTTAATGTAAAAAGTACAGTGCTATATTTATTTTTTTTGGGGGGGGGGGAGAGTGTGGTTTTTATACCCTCCAATCTCAGTACCAGTCAAAACTGAAAAGGCTGTACTAAAGTACTAACTTTAGGCAAATCAAAGGAAAACAATGCTGAAAATCTTTAGGCAATGTTCTGTGAAATGTCCTATCCTCTCCTAAGGCTGAGGATTTAAACTCTCACGTCATTTAAACTCCTCTTCACTGGAAACAATGCTAACTGTTCCAGGTACCAGCATGCTGGGGGAACTAACAGGCTCTGTAGCTTCTTCCCCCAACTCCTAGGGGTTTGACTGTCTATGTTCAAAGTCAGCTCTGATTTTCCTCAGCTGGATTTTGATTCCTTCCTGGAATCAAACCATGGTGAAGATATAAGCTATGAGAATGTGCAGTAGTGAAGCTGTCCTACGATCTCTTTCCTCTTTACTTGGAAGCTGCATTAAGCTCAGGCCCTTAACCTATGTCCACGTGTGAGTTTTGTGGAAGCTATGCCAATGCCTGGCATTGCACCCCACTGTCCCTGAGCTTGCCTCACTGAATTGGCCTCCTGACCATATGTCAGACCTGAATTGTCACCCTTAGTGACTTGCAATCACAGGGATGTTGGCTGACCCTGGTCACTGCCACCAGTCGTCTTTTCTTCTTGCACGTGTACTCTGTAATGGTGTCAGTGGGAGAGCTGCTGCCCTGCCTGCCTGCTGTGTTTCCAGTTCTTGGTTCCCTTTTCCATGCACAGCAGCATAGACTTACTGTTCCCTGTCAGTTAAAAGCTTATTTGTTGGATTAATTGTTTTGTAGAACACTGAATTACTTTAAAACTGGGCATGAAATTATATTCTCCTTTTATTTTCTTTTTGATCCTGGGACTGTGTCTTAGTTCAAGAGAGAACTAAGATATTATGCTGGCCAAGAAATAATCTCTCTCCTTTAAATTTAGGAAAACAGAATTTTAATTAGGGAAGAAAAGAAAAAAAAAAAGAATATATATATATTAAAGGATAACAGTTCTTAACCACCACTATATATATCCAGAGAAGAACCAAACAACAACAGAACAGTCTGCAACATTCCACCCCTCAAATAACAAGGCAAAACAGTCAAAAGGTCTTTTTTGGCTAGTCCCCAAAGGGGGAATGCAATTATATCCACGGACAGCAGGTNCCTGAGGCTGGGGTGTTTGCTCCAAGCTATTTGGAAGGAATTCCAGATTCAGTCTGAAACCATAACAGACTGACACAAAATTGACCTGCACTGCACACTGGAAGTTCCCATATGTCAAAATAGCAGACAAATTTTCCCAAATACACCTACAGTCTTAGGAGATCTTTATTACATTATGTCTTGATATATTCTTTCTTTTCTATTTTGTTCATTTGGAAATAAAATAAAGTGCTTCATATATGCAGTGCTTTCTCAGGTTGAGGGAATACATAACTTACAAGTGTTTTCCTTTGAGACAGCAAATATAGGAGGAGCTTGGGAACCAGGATTAGATTTAAAACAGTGTTTTTATTCTATAATGTGTTTATTCCTATTCCTATGTATAGGTCATCATAAAATTGCCATAAAAACCCTGGTTTTTTCTCTATCAGAAAATAATAAAAAAAGACATTTAGAGCCCTTAGTAAGCAGCACAGACTGGATTTGCTTTAACATTCGGATATTTATAGAGAAGTTTCTATTAAAATTGAAGAACATAGGAAAACAATCACATAAGAGAGTCCTGGCTGCAAACCCATCTGATAACTCCAGGATACCTCCCTCACAGGTTCTCTTTTACATTCTAGATTTGTGCCCAATTCATTAGGAATCTCTTTATTATTTTTTCATCCTGCAGGCAATTTATGTGTATGTACAGCTAAATACATATTTAGCCACTATAAGACTGAATCCAGACAAATAACTTTTTAATCATGAAGGGTATAAAAAACTTGGCTATTCCAATTTGTATTTCTTTATTTGTATGAAGAAACAGGGCTCTAAAGAGACTAAAGGAGACTGTTATATTTGCCAAACTGTCATCTATCAAGCTGGGGACTTGAAACTGCCTTTCTTCATGTGAAATCACCAAAGATCTCATAGCCTATTCCCTATTCCTGATGCCTTTTTTTGTCTTTTGTGTCATTATTCTTGTTGGGGGAACGGTATTTGGTTTTAGTGTGTTGAGTTGTTGTTTGGTGTTTTTTTGTTTCAGTGAAAAATATGATGTCTTCAAATAGTTGGGGTTTTTTCCACTCATAAAGTGTGTTTGTTAAATATGTTACCCTCTGTAACATATTTAACCTATTCCTAGCTAGATACAATCAGCTCACACATAAGTCCATAAAGTTGAAGGTGTGTGCCAGTTTAAGTGTTTAAGAAAAAAAAAACCCACAAAACTAGCACCATAAAGTATAGTAGCAATCAAATTAACAGAAATAAAGTGCTATATATAAACTTGAGAACAGCATAGATTTTTAGGGACCTAAATGTTCATCCAGAATTTAACTAATTAGTTAAAATTGGTTTTCTTTGACTTCAGAATTGCTACAGAAATGTAGGTTGGAAATGAGGCTAATTTAACTTATTTACAGACATCAGATGAATGTCTGTAAATGAATGTAGATGAAGCAAATCAAACTTTTAATGTTGAACCTAGGGAGCAGGAATATTCATCTAGACCTGCCTGATAGGAGTCCTCTTTGGTTGAACTTAATGTATTTCTATGGAATTCAGTCCACACACAAACGTCCTAGTGTCTTGGCCTTTGGAGGCATCACAGAATCACAGCCAGTGCAGTAAATCAGACATTTGCAGCTACAATTTGTTTGCTTGGGTTCTTGCCTTTTTTTTTTTTTTTCCTTCTTTCATCTATACTTCCTCTGATTTCTGTGACTTTTGGACTGTATCCTCATTCTTTTGTGATATTATTTTGATATTATTTATTCCTGAGAATATGTCTCACGGAAAATTTTCGTGAAGCTATCCAAGAAATGGCCAAGGTTTTGAATAATTTGAATGATAAATTCATTAGGATTAGAAATAAAAGGTTACTCAAATGAATGTGAAAGTTTTCATGTATACTCTATTTGATTCCTCTCACAGTGAAACAGGAAAGTCTTTGATTTACATGTATGGAAAAGAAAGAACAATATTGTGTAAAACAGATGTTCATTTGTCTCTCCTTTTGTTGCCAATGCAGAGGCCTGTGACACCTATGAATTTTAAGTGTGTAAACCTGGAAATAGTTAATATTAATTTGCCATCAAAATACAAAAATATTCATTTACTTACAAATATGTACATACCATAATATGTACATATATAAATATGTACATACATGTGGTGATCAAGTGCCTTCAACAACTGTACATATCAGTGCTAGCTATGCAGCATCAGCTCTGTGGTGTAAGTCCATGCATGTGTTATATTTTCTATGTTAGTGAAATATTAGTACAAAGTGTTAATTAATTAATTTAAAAATTTTAGTTTTAACTTGTCTGATTTTTGAGTCTTAACAGTTTTCCCACAGTAGGCTCATATGTGATTATGTATATATATATATATATCCCATATGCACTGATATGCATACACATAAACACGCACACATGTATGCCATATATATATGTATATATATAAATATATATTCATGTATACAATTATGCCACATTTGTCAGTAACCAACTCTTTTCCAGGACAGTAAGAGTCTTCCTATGTCTCTCAGGAAAGTTATGATCCATATTCAGTTCTCTTACTAGGAAAAGAATACTCTTGAATTTTTTACTATATTATATCTCTCAGCTATTTGAGGCTTATTATTTTTCCACAAAACCCTTCTATGTTCCTCAAAATTTATTTGGAAAAGGAATCAGAGAGTAAGTATCTGGAAAGTATAATTCCTTTTCTGTTTCAGAATGACTATAGAAAGAGATTTTTAATGATACTAATTTGAGTCCTCTTTCTTCCTGCCCAGGAAGCAATGAATGAACCCATTCTTCATCTCTTACTCTGCTTTTAGATTTTGTCTACTGATTTTTGAAAATACATTCTGAACAGAGCTGTAGTCCAGTTAAGATATTGATTAGAGATGGAGACAAGATTGTCTGTCAGGTACTTTTATAAAAATGTTTATAATAAATTATGACCAATTATTAAATAAAATCGTAAAATCATATTCTCAGTTGATGTGGTTTGAGTTGGGTTTTTTCTTTCTAGCATGTTGTTAAAAACTTTAAAACATTCTGAATACTGAAAGGTGTTAAAGGCCTGTTGTTATTCTGCCCACAGCAGTATTTTCAGCATAAAATGAACTATGTTCATTTACAATGTGTTGTTGGATGTTATAAAGTGACATTAAGTATAAGACTATTTTTTAAATGGCATTTATCCTGGAATTTTNACATCTGATCTCCATCTTTATTTGAGACCCACCACCTGGCTACCTGCAAGCTGGACTGTCACAGGACTCCAGTGGTAGCTATAGTGTTCTCTTTTTGTCTCTCTTTTGTTACTCCTTTTTCTTCTCCTAATCTCCTTTCTTAATATTTTGGGTAATTTAGGACTGGATGAGCTGGATTTTGCTAAATTGTATGTGCAAGCAGGTACTAAGGGCTCAGTGCTTTCAGGACTGCTTTGTTTTGGTTCTGTGTTGCCCTTTACACTCTTACCAAGATCTCTTTATCACCTGAAGTTTACCAGTAAAGTACCTCCTGAGAAAACGCATAGTGTTTCTCCTTTGCACTCCCTCTTAAGGTGTTAAAAGAACCAAGAGCTCTTCTAATAACCTTGAGNTCCTCAAAATTTATTTGGAAAAGGAATCAGAGAGTAAGTATCTGGAAAGTATAATTCCTTTTCTGTTTCAGAATGACTATAGAAAGAGATTTTTAATGATACTAATTTGAGTCCTCTTTCTTCCTGCCCAGGAAGCAATGAATGAACCCATTCTTCATCTCTTACTCTGCTTTTAGATTTTGTCTACTGATTTTTGAAAATACATTCTGAACAGAGCTGTAGTCCAGTTAAGATATTGATTAGAGATGGAGACAAGATTGTCTGTCAGGTACTTTTATAAAAATGTTTATAATAAATTATGACCAATTATTAAATAAAATCGTAAAATCATATTCTCAGTTGATGTGGTTTGAGTTGGGTTTTTTCTTTCTAGCATGTTGTTAAAAACTTTAAAACATTCTGAATACTGAAAGGTGTTAAAGGCCTGTTGTTATTCTGCCCACAGCAGTATTTTCAGCATAAAATGAACTATGTTCATTTACAATGTGTTGTTGGATGTTATAAAGTGACATTAAGTATAAGACTATTTTTTAAATGGCATTTATCCTGGAATTTTAGAATGGCACTTTACTGACTATGTTTGCTGTCAAAATGTGCATGAAGATTTCTTGGAAAAAGAAACATGACAGTTGCATTTTACATTTTATTTTGCTGTGGTTGTAATTTTTTCTTGTTTAGAGTTTTTAATGAGATATACATGTCCTTTGATAGTCTATAGGTCAAGTTTTTCCTGTACAAAATCAGTAAAATTTCTGCTTAATAGTCAGTATAGCTTCATCCACATTATGCACAGAAAATATTAATGAGGAACTAACTAGAAATTATTCCAGCTTTTTGGAAAAAGACTAATACCAGCCAAGACATTGTCTAAGCTTCTTACAGTTTTCTTTTGCTGAGTACTGTGTTTGGTAAATTGCTTGAAAGTAAATTATAACCTAGTGTGAGACACTGGGTTACTACATTGGCTTGGAACAACTCAGGTGTGTATGTGGGAGGAAGAGGGACAGGTTAAATTTCACATATATGAGATGATCTCTCATCCCACATGGCAGCCCCGAGAGCCTCACCAGGTGACCCCAGCATAGCTGTCAGGCAAAGACAGGCCAGGAACATGCCCACACCACCCCCTGGAGCCCCTAACCCAGNATTGTATGTGCAAGCAGGTACTAAGGGCTCAGTGCTTTCAGGACTGCTTTGTTTTGGTTCTGTGTTGCCCTTTACACTCTTACCAAGATCCCTTTATCACCTGAAGTTTACCAGTAAAGTACCTCCTGAGAAAACGCATAGTGTTTCTCCTTTGCACTCCCTCTTAAGGTGTTAAAAGAACCAAGAGCTCTTCTAATAACCTTGAGGGCAGATATTGGGAGATATTGGCAGATAAGGGAGTTTTTAAAGTAAAACTCCCTTGGTGAACATCCCAAGCTCAAGTCCTGAGGTTTTAGACTTAATGAATATTTTTGCTACAGAATTGCAGGGAGCCTAGTGATTTTTTTTTAAGAAAGCTAATTTTTCTTTAATTAATTTTCTCATTTTATTATTTAGAAAAGCTAGATACTTACAGATTATTTAAGAAGTATTTGTTCCATATAAATACTAGACCATTTATTTAGCCAGCTCTATAGCAGTCACCCTTAATTGTTACCTGTAAGGAGATAATTTATTAAAATATTAATATTTTCTATTAAGTTCCCATTCTGTGTGCCATAGAGAAAAGTTAACTTGTTGTGAGGGCTTTTTTTTTTTTTTTTAATTCGTCAGTGCTCACCATTGGTACTATGCTGGAAAGTTGAGTTGTGTAACAATTTAGACATGAATATATATTTTTTTAATTAAACAAGCACATAAAAAAGAATAACTAAATATTCTGAACGTGACAATAGACAAAGACATATTGTACAATCCAAGGGTAAAAGTAAAAACACCTCTACTGGATACAATTTTAGATACTTTCATCAACACACTGAATGAAATGTTTGACTAATCATTTTCTGAAATATTAAGTGGAAATTTGTTATATATTTGAATAACATCATATTAATTTTTTTTTATTTCCCTTGTACTAAATGCATAAATATGGGTTGACTATCAAATTATTATATCAGAACATATAATATGTTCTTGTAGGTAAAACAGAAAACCAGATTTATTGCATTAGTAAATACAAGTAAAAGGCACTCTTGGAAATATTTAAAGGGAAGTTTTCTTTCTTCCTGTTCTTTTATTTAAGTCATAATTATTTTTTTTGGTAAATTTTAAGTATCTGAGGTTCCTAAATTAACTTTTAAAGGAATGTGAAGGCTGAAAAATAGGACTCATAACTCATTTTGTCAAGCTGATAAAAAATATACTTATAAATGGAAAGAAACAGCAATAAATTATTATATTTTTTGATTGATGGATTGCATTATGTTGTTCAGATATGGTAGGGCTATAAAATAAATCTTATTCTAAGAACTGCTCTGTTGAATATTATTATAAATTTCCTCATTAGAAATATATATATGGCTTATTTTACCAGAAGTGTCATTAACACTTAACATACCAAGAAAATAATATATATGTTATCTATGTACACTTTAAGATTGTTCTGAAATATAGAACATAATTAAGTAGACTTTTAACATGTTAAGGCTATTGTTTATACTGTCATATTTTGCTGCAATCAAGGTGGAGTGTTAAAATGCAATCACCTGATTTCACACGTCATTTTGCATATAACTGTCTTCAAAATCACATGGTGAAAACCCAGTTAAAATCTTTATTGTCATGTTATTTTATATATTGCTCCTCACTGACTCAGCAAAGGGCAGCATCCTAATATTTTTTTTTATTTTTCCCAAATTCAAAATTCATCACTTAGAGAAACTTAAAATACTTGAAATCATGACTCTTAACTTACTTAACAAGCTCAAAAAATTCCTTGATACTCTAAACTTTTGGTACAAGGATTTATTGAGTTTCACAACTGGATGTGATGCAACAGCTCTGACTGTGCCATCCAGTCTTTTAGAAGCAGTCTTGTTGCATAAAACTCAAGACAAGCATAATATTCTAGCTCCAGCATTATTTGACACAGATGTAACACAGATAACCAGGCACTCTCTTGTCACTACTTAGAAGATCACTCATTTCACATTAAGAAGAATTTGAAACAGAGCTGGTAAACTTTTTTGACAATTTTAAAAAGTCTTTTTTAAAAATTGCACTTACTGAAAGCTGTGTTATAATAAAAATTTGTCAAATGTCTCAGATAAATGTAATTATTACTTTTTTAAATGAATTACTATTTTAAAACGAAGCTAAGAACCTTTGTTATTAAATAACTTATCAAAACTTCTATTTCTTGTTCACAAAATGGGTTTGTCCCTTTCTCTGGTCCTGACTTCTTGCATTATTGATTGTAACAATTTTGCAATTGTCCAGTGAAAGAGTGGGTTTGTGTTTTGATTGAAACATAAATTGCATGGTATGATTTCTGTTCCTCAGAAGGATAACCTATCTGAGACAGCTGGAAAACAGACAGAACTAAAATATTTTAGAAAGGAGGAAAAAAGTGAAAGGAGTCCATGTCTTGTAAACAGAGGCCCAAAAATAAACATTAAAAATATTTTAAAACTTTCTTATTTTTTTTACAGTGGTCTCTTTTGTATTTTTAGATAATATAGATCATCTGAAGATTGTACCTTATGGCACAGTGATAAAATAGTGTTGTATCTCAATATGTTTTCATGCTTATGCATCATCTTGAATGATGAAACTGTTATGGATTGTTTGTGGAGTCTTATGGATAGATATATTTGACACTTAAGTTCCATCTCTCCCAAAACATAAAGAACATATATTCTGATTCTGAAAAGCATCTTGATAAATTTCAAAATTTAGGTGTTTCTTTCCAGTGGCCTTGACAAAATTTTACAAAGTATGGTGACACTAAAGCCATGTCTGATCTCAGATTAATGCCCCACTTGTCTACCAGAGACACCAGGACTAAACACAGGTGAGACCTGCAATGGCTGCTGTAGAGGCACATGCTGTTTTCTGCATGCATTTCTGATTGAGAAACTCCTGATACAAAGAGAAGTATGTAGTTTGAAGACAAAAGGTTTTATGGCAATGATACTGTTGACAGTTTATATTGTACCTTCTCTATTTCTTTAATACTGTTTGTATGTTGATGTATAAAGTCTATTAGCTTCCACTAAAGAAGTAAAATATTTGAAAGAAAGGACTGTATAGCTACAATGATCTAGGTTGAGATTAAGTCAGATAGCAGAAGTGACAGAGGAGAGCAATAGCAAAGGGGAGGAATTGATGAGAGATTTTGAGAAAGTGTGCAACTGGAAAAGGCAGCAAGGAGGCAATAGGAAAAGAGTATGCATGAAGATGATGGATGAGAGAAAAACATTTTTGAGTGAGAGAGCTTGGATAAAGACAAAATAAAAGACAATCTGATGAGAAATCTCTTTTTTTACTGGTGTCAGAGAAGAAATTCAGTGACAATAGTTTGCACGTAGATGTTGAGCAGTCCCAGAATCTGCTTTTTGTCTTCCTAGCTGTACTGCTATAGGTGTTTGCTGAGAGAATCTGGGTGGCCTGACATTTTCTTCATTCATGAAGGTGTGTCCATGGTGTTTAAAATTTTCTGTTTGTGAGTCCTAGAGCATGGAAGCTAAGGATTTTGTTTCTGTGTGCATCCCTGTGAATAAAACTCAGGAACTCAAACATGAAAGAGGCAAATACAAAATGGATGAGTAGATGGCTGATGGAAATATACATCTGAAGTACCAGGTTTTGGGTTTGGATTTGTTTTGGGTTTGTTCTTTTTGGTTTTGGTAATTTATTTGTTGGGTTTTTTTTTTGTTTTCATTTGGTTTTTGGTTTATGGGTGGAAGTCTTGATCTGCTGGAAGGTAGGAAGGCTCTCCAGAGGGATCTGGACAGGCTGGATCTATGGACCAAAGCCAATGCCATGAGGTTCAACAATGTCAGCTCCTGGGTGCTGCAATTCTGTCACAACAACCCCATGCAGTACAGGGAAGAGTGGTTGGAAAATGGCCCAGTGGAAAAAGAACTGGTGGTGCTGGTCAGCAATTGGCTGAATGTGAGCCAGCAGTGTGCCCAGCTGGCCAACAAGGCCAAAGAGAATCTGGATTCTCTTTGGCCTGCAGGACCAGGGAAGTGATTGTCCTCCTGTATGTGGCACTTATAAGGCTGTACCTTGAGTTCTCTGTGCAGTTCTGGGCCCTTCACTACAAGAAAGACATTGAGGTGCCAGAGCAGAGGAGGGCATTGAAGCTGATGAAGGGTCTGAACCACAAGTTATATGAGCACTGCCTGAGCAAACTGGAGTTGTTTAATCTGTAGGAAAGGAGACTTAGGGCAGACATCACTTCACAATCACCTCAAAGGAGGCTGTAACAAGATTGGAGTCAGCCCCTTCTCCCAAGCAACTAGTGACAGGATGAGAGGACATAGACTTAAACAGCACCAGAGGAGTCTTACGTTGGATACCAAGAATAATTCTTTTCATGGAAAGGGTTGTTAAGCATTGGAATGGACTGCCCTGGGAAGTGTTGGTGTTACCATCCCTGAAGGTGTTCAAGAAATGACATGGACATGGCAATTAATGCTCTGGTCTAGTTGACAAGGTGGTGGTCAAAGGCTGAACTCAGTCTTGGAGGTCTTTTCCAACCACAGTGATTCTGATTCTGTGATTTTCTGTGATTTTCTTTCTTTATTCACTAATCTCTTGTAATTTTCTAGGAAAGGTTCTCTTTTTTCCCCCCTAAAATTTGTCACGTAATATAGCAGGAAGCTAAGGCATGGCTACCCAGCATGTGTTAGCTCTTTTCTAGTGCAACAACGAATAAATTTAATAGAATTGCTAACAGTGTTTTATATAGCTTGCTTTCTCCTTCACTCCTCCCTCTACCCCCCCCCCCTTCTTTTTTCCTTTTTTTTTTTTTTTGGTTACAGTAATTGCTGTCTGAGCCTCAAAGGCTAAAAATCGTTTTTCATCTCATGCATGAAGAATTTTAGTCTGATTGATGACAGCTATGGAACCTTTCCTTAGTCACTAAGCTGCACTAATTTGCAAGCTAAAACAATATTAGCAAATTGTTAATGATCCATGAAACTGCTGCAGCAGCCTTAAATGTTATGCTCAGAACTTTCTTACAACTAAAGCAGCTTACCTAAATTCCCACAATGGACACAAAATGAGATGGCATTTAGAAAACAACAACAGTAACAACAAAAATAATAATTGTGGAAGTGACAAGCTTGGCTAATGTAGTACATTAGTGTGAATAATTTGTATTGAGGGCATGTGAACAATTAACATTAAAACCCAGACCTAGTTTGTAACAGTTTGGATTTAATTTTCACATCGAGCTAAAACTGGTGCACACATTTCCTGTCTGCACTTAATGGCTGCAATTTTCCTCTGTTTCCATCACCGTGTGGCTGGCTTTTAAAATGAACTGGAAACCTTCAAAAGGAAAACAGAGTTAATTTTTGAAATAACCTGTGAATATCACTTTGCATATTGAAAGAAGAGATTTTTTTTTTCCCTAAATGGAGCCAAAAATGCTGTTTGATGATTTAGTTTTTGAAGTGTTTTGAGAAATTCTGTAGAATGTGCAATATTCAAGCTGTTTCATGCTATCAGAGCTTGTGGCAGGCTAGTTCCCAGTCAACATGTCGGTGTACAGGAAAACATATTGTATTTTCAGATATGTATTTACCATCAACAAAAGGAGATTGATAAAACAATGTGGTCTTGTTTAGCACCTGTGTGTCACACTATAGATAGCAGGAAGAGTTTAAATAAAAACATTGCTCTTTCCCTGGCCACATACAAGCAAGTTATGAAGTTTGTGTATGTGTGTGTAAAGTGATTTATAAAGCATATTGTTAGTGTGTCTTACACGTAAAAAATGTAAGCATTGTCTCAAAAATCAACATGATGCAACATCAAGCCATTCTGAAATACAGGAAAAACATGCATATAATACTTAAATAAAACCCCAAACCAAAACAACCCAAGCCACCAAACTGTTATAGAGAAATAAAAAACAGATATCTCTAGATATCTCAAATAATTAAGAATTAAAATTCATCAGGGAGACTCTCATAATTGCAACTTACTTGTTAACCAGAGTCAATTTCTTATCCTTTCTACAACAGAGTAAGGACTACAGAGGAGTAAGGACTTGACAATATTTCTGAAACATGATGCTTTATTTTGTGTCAACTATGGTGTATTTCATTATAGTAGAAATGATGCTGTTATTAATTATGTTCTCTCTTATAAAATTAAAAAGGTCTTCCTAAACTGAGGTCTTCTAAACAAATATATACAGAGATTGTACCCTTCAAGAAGGCAAGGAAATCCATATTGAAACAAGATGTAGGTGAGTGAGTAGAGGACAATAAGAGGTGATGAAATTTTACATGCTCATCTAGATCATAACTTGTACTACAAAAGTTTTTAACTGTTGGAACAAATATTTCCAAGTAATACTCAATCTTTTTTGGTCATCTTCAGTTTTAGAGTTTAGAGGTCATAGTGAAAGGCAGTTTTAGACTTCTGAACACAATACATTAGATTTATTCTTTTTGTGCAATTGCCATGTTCTGTAGCAAAATATTTTTATGTGGTATCAGCATCAAAAAGTACATTAACAGGATGTATGAATTCTCTATTAATTTTTTTTTTTAGTTTTTGTCTAAATCATCAACTTATAACCCATTAGTATAGGCTGAAGTAATGATCTAATTTATTTTCATGGAAGACAATAGTGTCTTATACTGCATTTTTTTCCTTCTTCTGCAACACTCTTTTCATCTGATGTAAAGCTGAGTGTAAGAAAACATATATCACCAATATTTATTGTTTACTGAAAAGAAGAGCTCAGTTTACACATCATAAATTTAACTTACTATGACTGCATTTGTTGCTTTTCATTAGAGCAGAAGAAATAACCACACTTCTCAGTTTAATTTATTTTGATAGCAAAAGGAGGGAATTTGGAATACTAATATTTCTGGAATTCTGCTTATGTTTATTAAAATCCACTTTTTAAAGGTTAAAATACAAAGAATGGATTATTAGAATGCTTTATCTTTCACTGAGGTGAATAAAAATACTCTAACTTGCTATATATTTATAAAGAATGTTCAATCAATTGGTTCCTATTTCATCCAAATCTCTGTCTCTGACAGTGGACTATTAGACTAAAAAATATACTGGAGAATTTTGAATATATAAACTAAAGGACTACAGAAATAATGTTTATGTTTTCTGTAGGAAGAGAAGCAGCAAAATGATCAATCTATGTGCCTCAAAAGGCTTCTAGGAAAGCCAGGTATAAGAAACATTTTACCACACTGAACTCAATAAGAATTTTAGCATCAAGGTTTACAAAACTGACATTTCAGGTATTAGTATTCATGTATTTGCTGTAAAACTGATATATACTAGTAGAAACAGCATAGAAATTATGAAGCAACATTCAGTTTGTGGAAGGAGATGTATAAAAGGATGCCTTCAGATGATATGATGATGAATGATCAGGGCAGTCAGTGTGGCCTTCCAGTGTCTTCAGTTAGGGAAAGGGTGAAATAAAAATCTCTCAGGATTAAAGTATTTATTGTTTTATTGAAGAAAACCAAAAAAGGTTTAGAGGTTAGTAATTTTGAAGCACTTTCTTCAATATGTTGTTTGAGATCATGTGAAATCTTTGGGTTTTCCTATGCAAGATTACCTGTCACAGTCTCTCTGACCTTGAAAAGTAGTTGTGGATAAAGTGAGACAACTACACAAAAAGCATTAAACTGTAAAACATTTTTTGAGCTGGGACACCTGTTATAAGGAGACATTGCAGCAGATTTTTTGGTTTTTGAGTGTTGGGTTTGTTTCTTTTTAACGTACTATAACTGATTTCATATTATATCATCACCACCACATTCTGATTTACAAGTTACAAGGAGCCTTGTGATCCCAGTAACTTACCAAAAAATATGTTCCAATTTTTTTCCCTAGATGAAAAAGCCATTATGTTAACTTAAAAGGATAACAAAGTTGTAACAGTAGAATTAATCAAAAATTCCAAGAACAATATAACTGAGATTTCTTTTTGCACAAATTTAAAACTACTCTCTAAGCAATTTTTAGGTTTCCATTTTTAGTTTGATTGAAAAGGGGGGGAGAAAGACAAAAGAGAGTAGCATTCTCTTTCCTGCATACTTTGAGATAACAACATACTAAGCCAGTTGGACCAAACTAATTAAAAGAAACATAGAACCTACTCTATTTTTTAGATACACTGTGACCTCTATGTCATTTACTGAGGGAATACTTTTCATAAGAAAACTGAAGATTTTATTCTCAAAGTTTATAACATACAAATATATTGTAAAACTAGAAATGCAGTGCTGCTCATAAGTATCCTTCAGTAAGTTTAACAGTGGCAGCAAATTATTTGGCAGCAAATAATGTTTGGAACCTAATCTCCAGGTCCTTTTTAAAGGTCGGTTTCCTTATGGTTGAATAAATGCTTCTCTGAGCATTTGAAAAGTTTCAACAGAAGCTCCTCCAAAAGGCAGCATTCTCCTAAAAACCTTGAACTTGCTACTATATAAAGTAATAGCTTGATTCTCCTGTTTTTCTAGAGGCATTTTTTTTTCTAAGCAGAGTATAATAAAACCCTTCATTCTATCTTTAAAACCTTAAATAGTTGTAAGGTCTGACAGAGCCCAGCATCTTTTATGAAACTTTGAGAAAATATTCTTTTTATTTTCAAGGTCATAAGGTTCCATCAAATGTCTGTCCTGGTTCCTAGACTGGTCTGAACTTTTGAGCAAAGTCCAAGAGAACGTTTATAAAGACTTATCCATCAATTGTTCAAAAACTTGCAATTTAAAAGAAACTGAGGGGAAATAAAAAGGTGGAGAAAGGTCTCTTTTTTTTTTTTTTTCCTCGGGTACGTATGAAAGTTTCTGTACAGCACCTCCAGGGCTGTAATTCCCTGATTTAACAATGTACTATTTGTGATAGTGATCTTTCATTCTGACTAATATGCTGCTTACCAAAGTGCTGCAATGCCATCAGTCATTTTGTAGAGTTTCTGAAGACAAAACAAATTAGAAAATTTTCTTTAAACCATAACTCTGTGAAAATACGAAGTTGACGAGTTTACTTTATAAAGGGCTTCTGAAAGCTCTTTTTAATTATTACTCTATACCACTGAGGATGAAAGCTTCTTGAGTGTTATTTTGTGTTTTAAATTTAGCTAAAATAAACAAGTCAGAGCTAAATAAAAAACTTGATTTGTTGGAAAAGCATGAAAAAATTACAATGAGTTCCTTAATCAAGTTTAACCAAAATGCAATCACTTCAAGATTGCTTTTGAGTGAATGAATCCAAAGATTCATTCAGGAACAAGATGTTATTACCTGATCACACTGAAGTAAACTGCTCCAGCCAAATTATTCCTCTTTGCTCGATTCAGCTCTGAGACACCTTTTAGAAATATCACCGAGACTCATTCTGGAATAGCATAAGTAGCCCTCTAGACTTGTCCAGATATATTTGGTTTCTTTGGTTAAGTTTTGGTAAAGGGATGTTGCTAGGATGGCTTTTGTGATAAGAGGCTGTGGGCTGCCCTTTGTCAGACACAGATGGCTCCACCCAGTTCAAATAGACCCACGTCAGGGCACAGCTGGGCCCATCAGTCAGGCTGGCAGAGCCTCTCTGAACACATATTAAAGAAAGGGTAAGAAAAATGCCATGCTGCAGCTGTGAGAGAAACAACCCTGCAGCCTCCAAAATCAGCGAGGAAGGACGGACGGAAGGAAGGGGGCAGGTGCTCCAGGTGCTAGAGCTCAGTTTCATCTCCAGCCAGTGAAGAGGACCATGGCGAAGCATGTTGTTCCCCTGTAGTCCATGGAAGAAAACAGTGGATGAGATATCCATGTTGCTGTCTTTCAAGGACCTTACAGTGCCACAGATAGAGCAGCCCATGGAGCACCCACACTGGTGCAGATTCCTGGAATAAAATGCTGCCTGTGGGGGACCCATGTTAAAGCAATCTATTCTTGAAGGACTGCACTCCATGGATAAGATCCATGCTGGAGCAATTCTTGCAGAAGTGCAGCCCGTGGGAAGAACTGATGTTGGAGGTGTTTGCGAAGAGCTATATCTCATGGGATGAAACTCATGTCAGAGCATAGGAAAACTGAGGAGGAATGAGTGGCAGAGGTGAAGTATTATAAAATTGACTGCAACCCCCATTTCTCTTGTGCTTTTGGAGCTGAAAAGAGCAGAAAAGTCATGGGTGAAGTTGAGCGGGAAAAAGGGGGAGGTGGAGAGGAGGTTGTTTTTTTGTTGGTTTTTTTTTTGTTTCTCATCATATTATTCTGTTTTTAGTTGACAAAAGTTTAAATTACTCTCTTAAGTTGAGCCTGTTTTGCCTGTTAGAGTAACTAGTAAGACTTTAAGAGATGATTCTGCCCCTCTCTGCTGAGAACTTACCTGGAGTACTGCATTTGGTTCTGGGGTCCTCAGCATAGGAAGAACATCACTCTTGGAGCAAGTCCAGAGAAGGGTCACGAAGATGATTAGAGAGATGGGGAACCTCTCCTATGAGGAACATCTAAAACAACTAGGATTACTTGAAAAGGGAAGGCTTTTGGGTGACCTAATTGTGACCTAAAAAGGGCCCATAAGAAAGATGGAGAGGGACTTTTTGCAAGAGCATGTAGTGACAATGGCAAGGGGCAGTGGCTTCAAACTGCAGGAGAAGAGGTTTAGATTAAATATTAGGAAGAATTTCTTGGCTGTGGTGATGATGAGGCACTGGAACAGGTTGCCCAGAGAAGCTGTGGATGCTCTGGAGGTGTTCAAGGTCAGGCTGGATGGAGCTCTGAGCAGCCTGATCTAGTGAAAGGTGTCCCTGCCCATGGCCAAGGAGTTGGAATTAGATGGTCTCTAAGGTTCCTCCAATTAAAACAATTCTATGTGCATTGAAATGCTGCTTATGAGCCTGCAAACTATCTTTTATCATACTCCAGGGGAGGAAGGACAACAGGAATCATAATCTTTGCCTGAAGTGTTTTTATTAACATGTTCTAAACCTAAAAGTTATTGTGCCATACTTGTACTAAAGTGTTATATATAAAATGGAGTAAAATTGATGAGAAATTAATTTTAAAAAATTAATGATAATTCAATTTTTAAAAAAAAATCATAAAAATTTTCATAAAAATTTCCTTCATAAAAGTTAGCTGAAGAGAAATTAGAACTATTCCTAGAAAGGTTTGCATTGAGAACTGAACATTCAAAGTCAAAACACATATTCAGTTGGTTTATATCTCTATCCTACCTGAAAGAATTTTGTGTTAAACTGTGGAGGAAGAACACTTAAAATAAAAGTTAGAGAGAAAGCAGCATACTAGACAATCTTAAAATGGGAAAAAAATCAAGGTAATTTCTCCCTCCAAATAGGAAAGTAATACCTAGGATTTAAAACCGATCTCAGAAACAGTGACTTATATTTTATGGTGTTAACATGACACATTTTTCCATGTGCTGTTACAGTTGATGCTCTTTTCTGTTTTAAAAGTTGGAAAGAGACATTTTGAGAGAAAGTGCAATGACAAAAAAGTGTGATCTATAAAAAATTATAGCTTTTGCCCTATATAAATGGGAATGACTTCAATAGTTGTATGTTATTCCATTACTCTTCTCTCAACAGATAAATCCTCTGAAGACCCTCTGATTCACTTATGGATGAATTCATCTATAGAATAAATCTATCACTCTGTTTCAATTTCACTTATTTGATTTGAATATCAAGACAGTTGCTCAGATCTGTTCCTTGTGAAGTCACTCTTGTTGTGAAATTTTGTCTTTTGCAATATTTTGCAATTGTTACTGTCATATTCACAGTTACTATATTCCTGAAATCAGACTATTTGAAGTCAGCCACATCTCTGGGGTGTTCCAGGTTAGGCTAAATGGAACTCTGAGCAATGTGGAAAGATGCCCCTGTCCATGGCAAAGGAGTGAAATTAGATGATCTTTAAGGTCCCTTTCAACCTCAGCGATTCTGTGATAAGATGTCAAAGATAATTAAATAATATGAAGTGTCTCATGTAAAGTAACAAGAGTCACACATAGATGAATTAGTTGATGAATACATAATTTTGTAACTTTATAAAATGTTAACTGTATAAAGCAGCTGGGAGGTTAAACCAGAAACAGTGAAGGTGATACACCCTCCATGCTGAGTATGTATTCATAATTTTTATGGCAATACTCTTTAGAGTGAATCAAACAGAAAATAAATAAAAAAGAATCTCTATTGTGTGAGCAAATTTCCTTGTTTAAACGCATGACAAAGGACCTCTAACAAGGTGGATGTAACTAAATTGGGGGGGGGGGGGCTTTGACTGTAAATAACTACTGGAGTCAGCCCAAGACACAATAAATGAATAGCCTAGGAGAGGCAAAGAGATCAAGCAGGGACTGTATAAAATTTAGATATTGTAATTCCAAAAAGTAAAGATGCACCCAATGTAAATAATTCTTTAATACTAATGTGATAATGCACTTGATTCCTGCATCATTTAGTGTCCAAGGCTTTCCATTCTAAAGCCTATTTTGTAGGTATTTTCCATTGGCCTCAGCAAAATAAGTCATAACTCTTCAAAGTAATCCAAGCCAGGGTGTATATTCAACAACTCTTTTGTTTTCTAAATGTCCTACCTTAATTTGTTCATCATTGAACTTACTTTGAAGCAATTCAAATAAAGTGACAAGAATAGACACCTCAAAGAGAGTATCTCTTCTCACTCCGAAAGCTATCTACAGCTAGTCTAATGAATCAAACACTGGAGTCTTTGTAGTGCTAAGTTTTTAAAGGCTGGACTAATCTAGGCATCTCAGTTTTAGCTGTGATTCACTCTACACAAGAAAAGTGATGTATAAGTACGCAGTGGTGAATAAAATTCAATCATTATTTGTGAATAATAGATTAAGAATCACAGAGTGCTAGCATAGCCCAGGTTGGAAGGGAACTCAAAAGATCATCTGTTCCAACCTTTCATAGCAGAGCACCCAGATGAGATTATCTAACACAGTGTTCAGTTGCATCTTGAAAACCTCTGGTGATGGAGAATCCACCAAATCTATGAGGAGGTTATTCTAGCGAATGATTACTCTCACTATGAAAAAATTTCTTATACCATGATAAAACCTCTCCTGCTGCAACTTGTACCCATTGACCCATTTCATCTTCATGTGGCTCCTTGTGAAGAGTGAGCTTGTCCTATTTCTAAGCATCCTTTAAGTGCTAGAATACTGTGAGGAGGTCCACCAAGGTCTTCTCCAGAAGAAAAGACCTAACTCTTCAGTCATTCCTCATAAGGCAGGTTCTTTAGCCCTTCAATCATTTTCATGACCCTCCCTTGGACCTGCTCCAGTCAGTCTGCATCTTTTGTGAGTCTGAGTGAGCTTGTCCTATTTGTAAGCATCCTTTAAGTGCTAGAATACTGTGAGGAGGTCCACTGAGGTTTGTGTTTGGCGTGTTGTCCACCATGAACCTCAGGTTTCTGTCAGCAAGGCTGTTTCCAGCTACGAAGATCCCATCCTGTTCTGGACATTTTGACTGTTCATTCCCAGGTGTGGGACTTTACACTCATCTTAGTTAAATTTCTTACTGTTCTTGCTAGCCCATTCTTTCAGCCTATCCAGGTCTTTCTGTAAGATGGCTCAACACATCACCTGATGATCCTTGTGGATCCCTTCCAACTCAGCATATTCTGTGATTCTGTGATCTGACTTTTTAAACATTGTGCTGGTTTAGTTTTCTTGGTTTTGGTCTAGGCCTTCCTTGGTAACAGAGTTATAACTAAGGAAGTATTCTACACCATTCCTTTACATAATCAGGTGTATATAAGACAAGGAGGGGAGGTTCTTCTCTCTCTTCGTTTCAGGTGCTTAGAAGACAGCAGGTCTCAGTGTGTTGACTTCTCTCTTATCTATATGAACTGAGACCTATCTGAGAGCTGTTGTCTAAAGGTGCTCAGAGGTGGAGATTTCTGCTTTTTCCTTGAGGAAAGTTTGGTGAGAGTTCATTGTGTTCGTTACTTTATTGAGCTATTCCCTGAGTTTTTGAGTGTATGTATCTGTTTTGTTTTATTTTTGTCCATTTTTGTCCTTTTTTCCCTTTCCCCCTTTTCCCATTGGGGTTGTTTGGGATTCTTGTTCTGTATATTCATAGTGTTTAATTGTATATAACGACAATATATGTGAATATATATATATATTTGCTACAATTTTCTTTTGGTACTTTTTTGCTCTCGGGGGGAGTCTTTGAGGCCAACGGCTGGGTTTGGCAGGGAGCCATCCCAAACCTCCACACACACACATGGCCCGGTTTGGTGTCATCAGCAAAAGTGAGGATGGTGTTTTCAATTGTATCATCCAGATAATTTGTGAAGATGTTGAACAGTGTGGGGTCCAGTATTGATCACTGGAAAACATCACTTGCTGTGGTCTGTCAGGTAGAGTTAAGGGTGATCACCCAGTGATCACCACACTCTTAGTGCAACCTGTCAGCTGATGTCCTATCCACCTCACCGTCCACTTATCTGATATGTGTCTTGACAGTCTTGAGCCAAACTTAGGAAACACAGAATCACTGAATGATGGAGGTTGAAAGGGTGCCCACCTTGTCCAATTACCTGTTCAAGCAGAGCCACTTGCCCAGGATGATGTCCAGATGGTGTTTGAGTATCTCCAAGGATGGAGACTCCACAGCTTCCCTATGAAACCTGTTCTAGTATTCAGTCACCCTCATAGTGAAAAAATGTTTCCTGATGTTCAGATGGATCCTCCTGTACTTTGGGTAGTGCTTATTGTCTCTGATGCTGTCACCATTGAAAAGAGTCTGGTTCCATCCTTTAGGCATATGTATATACTCACAGTATGGGTATATGTGTTTTATGACTTTCCAGAAGTTTTCTACATTACTAGTTTTTGCATATAAGCTAGAAAATTATCTTCTGTTATGATACAGTAACACTGCTATTCTGAAGAATTATCAAATGTACAGTATCTCCAAATTCTCTAGAAATGTCAAAACATCTACCTGCATACACAGAAAATCTGGTCCTTTAAAATTCTTCCATTTTATAGAATTTTTAAAAAATCTTTTTTATATTTATAAATAAATAATTATTAATAAATAAATAAATTTTATATCTGATTTTGTGTTAAGTGACTATTTCTCAGTAAATAACACTCTGTGCTAATATTCTTTTTCAATATTAAATTGAATTGGCATTCATTAAATGGAGATAAAATATGATCAGGGAATGTGCACTATTTCCCATCAACTATTCAGAGTTCCACGATGATTTACATGTGAGAAATGTCAGCATTTGTTAGCTAAAAGTGAATGCTTTCCAAAGCTTCAAAAGTGCTTTTGCAAACACTGACAGGCTTGTGGCATCAACCATCTCTCTAGCAAGCCTGGTCCAGTGTTTGATTACTCTCTCAGCAAGGAAATGCTTCCTAATATATAGACTAAACCTGTCCTGATGCAGCTTTGAACATTCCCACATGTCCTCTCACTGGAAATCAGGAAGAGATTAGAACCTGCTTCTCCATTTTGTCTCCTCAGAAATTTATAGAGAGCAGTGAGTTTGCCCCCCAACCTCCTCTTCTCCAAAAGAGACAACCCCAAAGTCCTTGGCACTCCTCATTCGAGCCCAAGCCATTTCCAACCTTTCACCAGCTTTGTTGCTCTTCTCTGGATTCATTCAAGTCCCTTCAAATACTTCTTGATTTTGGGGTCCAGAACCACACACAGGATTCAAGGTGAGCCTGTGCTAATGTTAATCAGAGCTATATAAACACCTCTTTTTACAAGCTGGTTATACTGTGTTTGATGCCCCCCAGGATGGGGTTTTCCCTCCTGGGTGCCAGGGCACACAGGCTTATATTGAGCTGGTGCCAATCACTACCCCCAGATCTCTTTCTGCAGGGCTGCTCTCTAGCCACTCTTCTCTCAACTTGTACTTCTAACATTACTCTGTCCCAAGCCCAGAATCCAGCATTTTGGCTTGCTACATTTTACCCCATTGATCATAAGCCAATGCTCCAATCTACCTAGAGCCCTCTGCAAGAGCTCCTGTACCTCAAGAGAGTCAAAATCCTAGTTTGATATCATCAGCAAAATTGCCAGTGGGACATTCAACTCTTGCATCCAGATCATTGATAAATATATGGAAAAAACTGGCCCTAGATTTGAACCCTGAGGAACACCTCTGGTGACTGTTCATGAGCCAAAAGTAGCACCACTCACTGCAACCATCTGAGCCCTGCCATTCAGCCAGTTCTTCACCCAGCACACTCTGAAGTTGCTCATCCCACAGTTAGACAGCTTTTTCAGAAAAATGTTATGAGCTTCAGTATGAAAAGAATTAGTAAAATCCAGAAAACTACATCCACTGCTTTTCCTTCATTTACTATTTTAAAGTCAGTGTATCCCATTTATAACAATCCAAAAACAGCTCATTGAGTCCCAAATTGCATCACTTTGCACTTTCAACTATTAAATTTGATAGATTTTCTATTACTTTTGCCCTGAAGATCATCCAGTTCTCCCTTTATAACATTTCAACATTTCTCTGTGCTGACAATATTTTTATGTGTGTGGTTATCTGCAAATCTCACTATATCTTACCTATATTTTCTTCCAAGATTGCCAATGAAAATATTACATAAAATTTGTCTCAGGAACACACCTCAGAGAACAACATTAGAAATCTCACTACAAAATATTAGATATACCTTAAGAAATACTTGTTGCTTTTAGTTTAGCTCTTTCTTTATCTGTTCTGTAATTCTTTTTATTGTGTTCCATTCCATGCTGTTGAACTGTGTCACAGGAGTGAACTATATCAACCACTTCACTTGATAAAGTGGATCTACTGCATTTCTTTAGTCTAGAAGGTCAGCTATTTTATCAGAATAAGAAAAAAATAGTTAAAGTATAAAATTAATCATATGTGTGTAATAAGGCAAAGTTACAAATATCTGGAAAACTGATTCGTAAATTCTGTGTTCAGAATAGGGAAGAAAAAAGGGAGTTAGCAATGCTAAATCAAGCCTGAGATTAAGGTGATGGAAAATTAAAGACAGGATTCCAATGGGACTTCAAGGTGAGACATGACGATGAATTGGTAATGAATAAGATGTTAATACTGAATTTTCTGTAAACAGACATACTTGATCTTCTAGAAATATATTGACAAAATGAAGAGAGTTTAAAATAGGAGAATTAATAAGATGGAGGAACAAATGACTGGACTAAGTAATAAAAGCAATTAAGGTAATTAAAATAATAAAGTGCTGCTAACTATAAGGTACTCTCACCAAATCATCATCAGAACTGCATAAAAAGGAGTAGTATGATGGAATTAAGCCAGATAAATATTTTTGAAATCACAGAAGACTTTCCAATAATAAAGTCTTTCTTACTGCCAAATTTTCTCACAATGAAGTGAGAAAGTAACATATATGTGACTTCTAATGTGGGATTATAAAAAATTAAAGAAAACATGATCAGTTCCGTATTAATGGAGAAAAAGAAAATCTGATGTCTGAAATTAATTCTAAATCTTTTCAGTTGTCCTGACATCTTACCACATGAAGGGTAAGCAATGCAATTTTTTACTATATGCATTTGTAGTGACAGGAAAAGCCTGAATTTTTTTCTTTATCATTCATGAGGGAATTTTTGATACTGTATTTGGCATTCAGTAAACAGATTCCCCTTTGCCTGAGGCTCCATGTGCTTGTCATGTTCTGATCAAACCTGGTTTGCTCAGATTGCAGAGTATATAGTCACCTATATTCCATATTATTTTCTTTCTGCTGTGTAAAATATTTCCTTAAGAGGTGGGAGCCTCAGTTTTTGATTCTCTTCTGCCTAAATGTTTTGGGAGTCAATATCTGTATGTTGTAAGACTTCTCTGGAACCTAGACTAAGAATGATTTGGGAAAGACATATGTCAAACTGTTGTTGCTAACCCAAATCCCAAACTGACTTGATGTTACATCAGATTAATTACCAGGCTCTACATAACTACACATATCTCATTTTTATGGAGATTTCTAGGCTCATGCAAGAGGAAGAATTTGAGAAAAAACTCCTTCACAGAAATTTTATTTGCTGGCTCAAGAATCTAGTCAAATTAGTATTAACACTGATATGACTCCACCTGTGAACTTAAATCCCATCAATACATGCAGAATTATTTCATGTTACATTTTTAAATATTACATGATGCCATGTCTCAACCTTAATATTTCTGCTAGATGTCTGTGCTCTTGCACATTGAACATAGTCGAAAATAATAAAAAATGTATCTGCATCATTCAGTTTATTGGTAAGACATTTAAAACAACATAAAATTCACCTTATGTGTCTCTAAAATAAAATTTTCATACATATTTTCATAAAAGACAGTTTCTAGTCTGTCACTGGGGCTCTGAGCATCTGAAATAATTTATAAGCAGCCTTAATGCAGTGAACAAATTAGCATTGTCTTATCAGTCAACAATAAGGCAGGTATGGCTTTTGGCTAATAATGGGATCAATGTTTGATTCATACTTCATTTCAATTATTAAAAAAAACCAATACAAAACTACTAGAGAATATGTAATTAGCAGTTTTATGACTGATTTGCCATGAAGAAATTACCCTGATTATATTGTTAATAACCAGTTGTCTCTTAATTGGCGTTTTTTGTTTTTTTTTCATGAAAGCATAGCGAGCTAGTGCAGTGAGCTAGAGCTATCCTTGGCTGACTCCCAGATGACCACCAAGGCACTTTCTCACTCCTCAACAGAACAGGGGGAGAAAATAAGATTAAATAGTTTCCGGATTGAAATAAAGACAAGAAATTTTTTTTTACCAATTACCATCCCAGGCAAAACAGGCCAACTCGGGAAAATTAATCTAATGTATTGCTCATTAAAAATAGAGTGGGATGGTGAGAAACAAAGACAACTAAAAATACCTAGCCTCCAACCCTCCCTTACTCTTGGTCTCAGCTTCACTCCTGACTCCTCTACCTTTTTGCTCTGAGCCATGCAGGAGTATGGGGAAGAGAGGTTGCAGTCAATCCAGAACATTTCAAGTCTGCCTCTCCCTTCTTGCGCTCTTCACCTGCATCAGCATGTATTCCCTCCCACAATCCTTCACAGACTGTGCCAGGTTGGGTCATTCCCATGGGCTGTAGTTATTCTAGAACTACTCCAGCATGGGTCCTTTCTGGGTTAAGTCGTTCAGGAATGGACTGCTCCCTCATGGTTCCCACCAGGACACCTGTTCAAATGTGGGCTTTTCTTCACAGGCTACAGTTTCTGCCAGAAAATGTGGTCCTGCATGGGCTGTCCGTGGGACGCAGCTTACTTCAGGGCATGTCCACCTGCTCCAGTAGGAGCTCCTCCACAGGCTGCAGTGTGGATATGTTCTCTGCTTTGGTCCTTCATGGAAAGCGGGTGTGTCAAACTGCTCACAGTTTGCTCACCAGCAGCCAGGTGAGCTGGCTGCTCACCAGCCCATTGGCTACAGGGGAATCTCTGCTCCAGCACCCAGAGTACCTCCTTCCCCTCCTTCACTGATCTGGGTGTGTGCAGGGCTGTTTCTCTTACATTTTTCTCAGGAATGTAACCCTTTCTCAGGGTTTGGATTTCTTAAATATGTTTCCACAGAGGCATCACGAGCTTAGCTTATGGGCTCAGATTTGTGCAGCAGTAGCTCCATTTTGGAACGGGCTAGAATTGGCTGTGTCTGCCACAGAGGCAGCCCATGACCTCTTCTCATGGAGGTCAACCCTATAGCCCACCTAAAAAAAAACCTTGCCTAGTAAACCCAATACAACAATATGTACCAACCAAAGTATAAGAGGATGTGCAACTGCATTGCAGTAACAACTTTTTTTGTCTGACTGTGGTAATCTTTGATTATTTTTTTTTTCCAAATCTGATTAATCAGTCAAATTGAGAGATTTTGCCTCAAGGCTAATTACCAAGTTCCTCTGCCAGTGAATGGTAATCAAAGCACAAGGGGCATTATGTAAAGGATATTACATTTAAAGAGCATTGATAAATATGAAGCAAATGTGACACTGGAGTTTGATATTAAATAAAGAGATGGACATTTTTTAACAAAGGCATTTTAGATAGTCTAATGTGGGAGTGTGACTGCAGTGAAATATATATATTAAATGTACACATGACAATGATAAAATCTTCAAATAAAATAGATACTATTTTAATAAATATCCAGAGCTTTGACATGTGTGCAGATAATATGTAAAAGATGCAAACATGATGCAAAAATGTTTTTTGTAGCTGTTCTTTTGGCCACTCAGAAGTTTTGGGAAACAAGATATTTCCTGGTCCCAAGTTTTCATTATTCTTCTTAATATCTCATAGATAAATAATAGTATTATATTTGACTGCCAAATTGCAGAGTATAAACACAGAAAGATACAAGAAACAAATGTTAATAAATAAAGAAACTTGCTTATTCTTGCAGTTCATTCACGAAATTCATCTTTTGTGTAATGTATTAACAGATTTGCAGAGTGCAACCTGCCACAGCCTCCGTAACTGTTATATCTGTGGTGTAAGACCACATGTTGAGTGCACTTAACCCAGAGTGAAGTTCTCAGGGAGCTGTAAGTACTTAACCCTTCACTAAGTACTTAATCAGTGCAGAACAACTGCAGTGCCAAGCTGGAACTGCTTTTTCCTTCACCTTCCTTCATAATCAAATGCGGGTCTGTCAGCATTCTCAGTGGACTTCTTATCTATCTGCATTAATTTTGTGTCTGCTCAGCCCTTTCAGCATTGTGCTTGACCTCTTTTCTCTTTCCTCTTGTGATAGGGTATGATGGGACCTCAATTTATCTATGACCTTACATTAAAACTGCTTTCTTTGCCTGCCTTTTTAAAAAAAATAAAACAATAAATCAGTAGACAGTCTCTGCACCTATGTGGCAATGTCCCTCCTTACTTGTAGGGGCAGGTGTTCAGTGAGAAGCCACACTTGCTGTCCCTCTTCCTGGTTGCTTCTGAACTTTCCCAGAGATGACCATTCATGGTTGTTGTCTGGGAAAGCTATGATGTCCTGCTCCCATCAGAGGGGAGTAGTTCCATGAAGTAAACCGTAGACAAACAAATCAAAGAGTTCTACCATCTACCGCAGATAACTGACTCTCCTGGCTTTTATTCTTCTGTACCCTTGGTTCTTTGTCCAGTTCTCTTACTTCAGAGATCATCCACATAGCTACATCACTAATACTTCTTTCTCTACCCCTCAGAAATATATACTGGAATATGTGTGATCCACTAAATTTCTTCCACTGAATTGCTGTGTTTTAAACAGTGTCTTTCATTTCAGTACTTTCTCTCCTTGAAGTCATCCCTTTCCCCTCATCCAGTATCCTCCCCTTGCTATGCAAGAACTAGCTAGGGTTCCCTGAGGAAAAAAAAAAAAAACAAAAAAAAAAGCAAAAAGAGGAACATTATGTGACCTCACTTTTCCTTCTCTCCTTCACTCTGCTTTTCACTTTCTTTATTCCCTTGTCACTTAAGCAGTTTCTCTACTTTGCTCTCTGTCTGGCATGCATAAGGGCCCTATAGGGACTGTTTTCTAACATTAAGAAATAAAATATATTTGTAAGGCCACAGCACTGAAGGATTTTAACCTTTTAACCCCATGATGTTTGTATGAATCCTTCCCACCTTGACTTGAGTTTGTGTTTGGTGTCTCAGTAATCTTTGCTGAACACTGAATCATTTTTCATCTGTAATAGCAAGTGGGAAAGCAGATTGTAAGAAGTTGAACTGCTCCTGCAGTTTCAGCATCATAACAAAAGCAAGAATGGAACAAGTTACTCAACCTCATCAGCTTTTGATATTCCATGCTTATATTGGTGATTTCAGCACTGATCAACAAAATGATTGATTAGTAACAAAATATTCATGCTCTTTATAGATCATAAAAAAAAAGGAAAAATAATAATAATAATAAAAAAGTCTGATTTTCACAAACATTTTGTGTCCACTCAGGAATTTTCCAGGCATGCAAACCAGATAGGAAGGAATTAATATGTCTGGACATAGATTTGTCATTTCAAAATGGTCAAGGCTATCACGTTACCTCTGCTGGCATATGCAAAACAGTCTTCATGAAAGACCTGTGCCCTTCTGAAGCTGCAGCTGCAGCACTGACAAGATATTCAACAAAGCCTCAAAGTGCACTAGATGTTCATGTTTAGACAGCAAAAGCTTCTTAACTTTATTTCAAGCTATTTCTTCATTTAAGGTCTTTGATGAATTACAGCAATATATGTATGTTAAGAACAGAAGGAGAAACAACAAATTAGAACTACAAGAAATCTGTGCTTACGCTGAAGATTTCTTTCATAAGCCAGAACAGGCTGAGTGAATTTCTTGAAGTAACAGCATAGAAAGGAAAAAAAATATGATCCTGATTAATTGTCAGTTCAAGGTGCTCCAAGTCCTTCATCAGCATTGCTCTTTATCTGGCAGAATCTCCCTCTGCCTCAATATCTTTCCTAAAAGTGATTTCCTTCTGGCTTGTTGGAATCCAATTCTCATCTAGCCAGTGATCCTTCTATGTTTCTGATGACAGTTTTCATTACCATAATGGGCATCCATTTTGAGATTATATGCCGGACATATGGCTTTGCCCACAAAATACGTACTGAAATATTCTGCCACTGACATGTATTGAATTGTGATCAGTCTAATCCTCTTTCCAGTTTAATGCTGACAATTTATTTTTTTTATGACATGTAGTTTGATTGTAGATAATAATATGAGTTTCACTATAATTGTTACTTACTGTGTGCTGAAATTAGCATTATCTTCCTGTAATTTATAAGGAATAAGTTAGGGATCTCTCCTGACTAATCTTCTCAAGAAACATCAGTAAGAATCTCAACAATTTGGTTTAAATTATTATGCAAGGTAATAATTTTCTTCTCCTTGTGTGTCTCTCTCCCTTCTCTCATTCCATTGCTCTAATTTCCTGTTTTAAAGACCCCAGGACACCCTTCAGACCCTTTATATATACAAACTGTTCTGTAAATCCTGCTAAGTTCTTGGTTTCAGATACTACTTGAGCTTAATTAGTTTAATCATATTTCGAGTGAGAACTAATGTTTGTTGATATATAAATTTCACTCCTTTTAAGTATATCTATGATCTTGTGAATGCCAATGAAATGAAAAAGCATGAAATTAAATGCTATTTACATGGTTATTTTGAATTTGAAATAAAAAAATTCAGAAAAGGGCAATCACAGTGCTTTAGACCTCTTACATACTTCTCTTTGTGTCTCCACACTTCAGCAGTACATCCCTACCTCACACTTGTTGTTTCTACCTATTCATTTGTTTATGCAATATAAAATATTTTTTCCATTATTGGTTATATTTTAAACCCTTGTACTCTTATATGATTGAGTAAATTGACTCCTTTTTCTCATGGAATCTGGATTTTTATGTTTCTCTTTTAGGTGTTCTAGGGTTGTAGTTTGCCTGCAGGCCAGTTAAGATTGACTACTCAATTTATTTCTTCCATTAAACATCCAGCTACTTTTATCACAGAGTCAAAAAAAAATCATTTAAATTTTTTATTCAGCTCTCCAAAATCCAAGCCATTGCTCTCTATATATATGTCTAAATTCTGTCTTTAATTTTCCTACTGGTTGTTTTCATCTATGAGGAATTATTTTGCACCAGGTGGTCCTGGTCATTAGGATTCCTGTAGGAAAGGAACTTGTATTCCATAAAGTATCATTTATAACATTATTTCTTAACTTTGTTAACATTATAATTAATATAGTTATCATATATTGTAACGATAGTTATCAACTATCATTAAAATTACAAAGAAATAGAGGAGGATATAGATAGTCTTATTCCCTTCAAATGCTGGAAAGCCTAGGTTTTGAGATGCCAAATGGGCCACTGATCAAAGTGTTGCACACTGCAGATTTCATCCATGAAAAAGTTATCCCATCTCAATCTTTTGATGTCTTGCAAGATTTCCTTGAAAGAAAGCATAGTTGCTACTGTGAAACTGAAAAGATGTTCATGTGAGAGTTTTTTGTGACACTTTTGCATAAAGGCAAGATCATGCAGTGGGTGTCGTTTCCCATACTGAGTGGGAGCTGCCTACAGGTTCCTGTGTTACCCTGAGTGGGCTAAGGTTATCCTGCAGCCAAGGGATATCACATCGCAGGTGTGATGGCACAGCTATACATACCTGTCGCACACCACAGGCATGTGCCTACTCAGGTTAATGGTTCACGGGATCATTAATTTCTCAGTGTATGCTGATCAGTTTCATTACAGGCATCTAGAATGTATATTAGTCAGTTACTTACCTCATTCCTTTACTGTACATACTCAAATGTCAATCATTGTCAGTAACATATGTTCAGTCCATTCTATGTATCTTTTAATGTTATACCTGAAAGTTTCCAAAACTACATATTTGCATTATACGCATTATACTCATTATACATATATAGGGGTGTCTTGAAGAACTGCAGGCATAGTACTTATTGCCTTAGTAGCAAAGTACTAATCACTTGTATCCCTAAAACATCACTTCAGCTGTGTACCTACTAAGGTAACTAAGCTTCCTGCATTCTCAGTCTTAGCTTTATAACTATTTGCATGAAAGGTGTATAGGTATTGTTGCGAATCACAAAATGGCAAAGCATAACCTCTGTGCAATGATGGTCTTGTATACTCTATAGTACATTCAGTAGTGCCAATAATTTTATCTTTTTTTGTTTTCCCTAGGAAATAACTGCTATTTGCTAGTGTGTTCCTGATGCATGTACTCATACTCTAGACTTGTCCGTAGGTGAATTCAGTGTTATCTACCTTTTTTACCTTTTTTGACAGTATTAAACATGGAGTGTAAAGATCTGTCACAAGAGTTGTAGCTTTCAGTTTCTGTGCTTTCTGTACTGTGTTAAATCATTAGGGAGCAAGAGTGAAAGGTAGACATACGTATGTGAAGCCTCCAGCGTTTTCTACAATTGCAGTGAGCACACCCACCCATGCATGAAAGAGTATTGTCAAAGGTATTGCTAAAGAAAATAAATGGATGTTTAACAAGTTTACTAGATGATAATAGTAAAGCATATGATTTGGATTCTTGTTGCTCTTCATGCTGACTAAAACCTGTTTTACTGTATATTAAGGTATCTTTGTACTGTGCTACAAGGCCTGAGAAGGTGCCATTCACATAATTGCAAAAGATGTAGTTTACTTATTAGTCCAGCACAATGAAAAAATATTTTAAATGGTTTTATTGCTCATCCTCGTCCACAAAGGAATCATAAAAAATGTTATTACAATTATACTGAATTTCACTATGTATTCTAATGCAGCTATTGGTCATTCAATTTAGAAGCTTCTTTCCTGCTTTTCAAACAGGATAAGCAGTAAACTTACTTCCCTTCTTAACTACTTAAAAAGCAGAAAATCTGCCCTCCTTGAATGAATCAAAAAAATACCACTCTGTGAATAATGTGGATGCATATGAGAACTTATTGTGTCATTTAATTTAGTCTATTACAGACAGTTAACAGCCTTTAGAGACGCAATTTTCTTTGAATAATTCTTTAATGCTTCATTCAACTAGACATGATCACCGACAATTGAAGCTTTCTAATAAGTTTAAGAATTCTTTAATCCATAAAAGCTGTACCAATATTAGGAACAAAACCAAGGCATAACTTTTCTACTGTTATTGAATTTTAAACATTTTGCCTCAATTTTTCCCTATTTTAGTTTTTAAATTAAACCAGAATTAAAAGGTCACTTAAAAAAAAAAGAAGTAAAAATAAAGACAGAGGAAAAAAAAGTAATGTATTTCTTCTTTTAATAAAAAGTAAATGCATTGAAATTTCTGCAGTTATATTATTGGTTATGACTAATTAGTTGGAATTTGACCAAAAAAAACCCCAATAGATTCTTTTGGGTTCTGATTTTTCAGTTGTGCTTGCAGAAACCTATTTAATAGAAAATCAGTACTATTTGCTGTTTGCTCCTTACTGCTTCTGTGTTATCCTATAATTTAGCATATTTCATTCACCCAGACATGCAGAGGAAAAAATACCCTGTGATAAAACTTGCCAGAGTTTCAACATAAACAGTAAACAGTTCAAACTACTTATCATGAAGCCTATAACAGAAAAGTAACAGATCTGCTAAAAGGAATTTGGAATTGACTGGAAAATAAGGTATCAGCAAAGAAAAGAACTGTATATCAGCTCTATTTCTATTACAGACAGATCTTTTTAGCCCTAATTCAAGCCTCATATATGGAGATTTACCACAAGGCCTATTCCCTACTTAAGTCCCATACATTACATCAGCTTTTACTGGTATATTTTGGGCTGAATTGCAGGCTAGTGTTTAAACTGGATGAGTGATCTTCCAGATGGATCATGAACAGTATTGTGGAAAAATTTATAAGGAAGTCTGTTCTAAAGATGTCTTGCTAGCTAGATTTTGATACATCTCACATATCTCCATTGAAATAGTGGCCTGTGTATGCTAAAACTATGATAACAAGAACAGTGACAGTTGGACAAGGTTCAGTGAGTTGCTGACACATGAGTTGCCACACGTGCAGCCTTGCAGTACATTGAGAACTTACCCTGGAGGCTGCCTCAGGGCTGCCTTGAGCAACATGCTTTAGGCCTATACACCAGAGTGTTTAAACAAATGTAGGCTGAATTACTGTGCTCTGAGAGTCATTCATCATCCTATAATCATTGATCAATACAAAACTTATGAGGGCAAATAATAGCCTCCATGGTCCAAAACACAAAGGAGTTTGAAATCTGTAACTTGTTGTTTTCTTGTTTTTTTTTGCTCTTCCTCACATGAGGATGTCTCCCTGAGAAATGACACATTTTCAATAATTTCTGCTATGACTGAAAAATGTAATAAACATATGATTTAATAAAATAAAAGCAAAAGTAGAAAGCATGCATCTATGAGAATTTAAAACACTGAAAGGTGTTACAGCAGTGAATTTATATTCTTATAGGATGCAGAAAGATTAGTTTATGTACTGAACACTGTACTAACACAGTCTATTTTTTCTTCTGTCATAGCAGAAATATATTACTCCATCTTCGCCTGAATGTAGCAAAATCGAAATTTTGAAATATTTATATTTTAGCTTCGTAGGCACATTCCTTTCTAAAGAAATCTTTTAAGAATCTGAAGGAGAAACACTTGCCTTTCATGGGGAGGAGATGATTCTAATTTCTATATTACAGATGGCATTAGACAAAATGCATAGATATTGGTTCACTAATATTCTTTTTACCTCAATGTTGTTTACTAATACCAGTCTCCTTCAAGGGAGACAGTGCTACTCTTTGTTGCAGTTGAATGCAGTTAATTTCTGTGGGTTTGTTTAACATATGTCTTTTTGAAATTCCCTTCTCTTTCTTTTCCCATCCCTCCCTTTCTCTGCCATTCTTATTCCTCTTTTCCTCATGTCAATCTTTTAATTTGGTTATTTTGCCCTGCTTTTGTTCTGAGAACTCAAATATTCATCCTTAGACTTCCTCCTTTGTTTTGCTCCTATGTCCTGTCAAAATGAATTCTGTTTCCAAATCAGTCCCAAATATACAAGAGTAGTACACTCAGGTTTTAGTTCACAACCATTACCCTGATTAGTTTTGAGATGGACTATGAGTTACCTGTTTGACTACCTGGGACCCACAGCCTGCACATTAGTTACTGATTGAATGTTAATATATGACTTAAGAATCCTTCAAGTGATGCTAAAGAACTCTGGTGAAGTATACCATAAACAATCTCTATGATATTATTTGTGTCTAGCAGTCATACATGAATATATGCACTTCCAACACACTAAAAAAATAAGAGAATTACAGAAATGTACTAGCTATTTTATCTAAAATTATTCTTTCTTGAAGTCAAAGAAATCATGTGATTGTGAGAAAAAATAATTTCTATTATTTTATGATATTTTAAATTAAAAGTTAATCAACTGTGCATTTGGAAAAACAAAAAGCAAATCCAACAACAACGTTCTACCATTTGCCACACCTTTTTTCAAAAAAATAAGCAATTGGCAGTTGGCTCACATGCATGAAATTCTAAAATTTGGAGAGTTCCTAACCGTTTTGAAAACAGGATACATTTGGTGACTTAGCAACAGAATTTTAAGCACATTAGGCATGGAAGATAGCACTTAAAAGTATTCTAGTAGTGTAGTCTTAATTTTTCAAATATTTCTTCTTTTTCTATACAGAAATGTTGTCCTAGTTGACTTAGAATTTTCTGCATTTGTAATTGCTTTCTAGAATTATTTCAAATGATCCAGAGCTACTCCTTGCCAGAAATAGTCATTGGTAAAGAAACGTCAATCACACACCTATAGGAGTGATCTGACTATCCATACAGTGTATAGGTTACCCATATGCTACTATAAGTATATTTAAATGCCATTTAAATGCCTCTGAGAACATTATATATAATTATTATAATTATATAATATATATAATCTGCAGATTATATATAAATATATATATATATACAGGGAGAATAAACAAAATTTTTCCTTCTGTATTGAGAAAGGAGCAATGTCTTGCTATTATGCTGTTTTGGTATAGTGCTTGAAGAACACATCTGGGTTTTACCCTACACAAATAAATATTCAGATAAACACATAAATAAAACAAAATTAAAAAGTTAAATCGATGCACTGGTGTTAGGATGGCAGATGCCAGAAACTGAAAAATGTCATTGAGTTCTGTTGCTTTAGAAAATACAGAGAAACACTGTGGGGTTTTTAGTACACTGTGTTTCTTAAGTACACTAAGGAAGACTCTTGAATAAAATGGATTTCTCAAAAAAATATTTTAAAGGACTAGAAAAAAATCCATTTAATACAAAAATGGATTTCATCTGGAGTTTGCAAACACTGGAAAGAAACACAAATATTTGTCACTGCCAGTTTGCCTTGGCAGAAAGTTAAGAAAATGCACTCCTTGAGCATGAGCTAACACATCTTTTATATACTTTTAGTGTGTGTTGTTATGAAGTAAATTATGCTTCATATAACAACAGAAATAATATAATAGCTCATGGGGCGGGGAAGAAGGAAGAGTTGTATTTGAACATTTTTAAGAGTGCTACTATTAATCAGAAAAAAATGTCAGACCTTCCATTTCTCTGAAAAGATATGAAAACTGCTAGCTGGAAATAAGTGGAAACAGAAATGTTCTAAAAAGTTTTACATACTACATCACAGTTTCTGTTTCCAGGGAAACCACTTTCTTTTTAACTGTTCCCAACAGTTCCACCATTAGGACACCAGCTGCCAGGGAGGTTGAATATTGAGGAGGGGATCAGCATGAGCTGAGAGAGTAATAAGAATTAAGATGGGAAATTTACATTAGATTGGAAATAATATATTGTAGATATTTATGGAAAGAGGTGATTTTGGACTTTCATCTTCAGGACACTGTATCTGTATGCAGGCTATCTTTGCAGTATGACACACTGTGTACTGTTGTAGAAAAATGAGTAATATAAATATTAAAGCAAAATATGGCTCAGTTGGCTGAAGCACATACCAAAGACTTCCCTTAGGCTGTTATAAAAACTGCCACAAACAGTATATTTAGTACTGGATGAATTTAAGAAGATTTTCCTTTAGAGGCAATAACTCGTGTCCCTTTTTCCTTTGGACTGTTGTTCTTATGTATCAATAAAGAATGAACAGAAAAAGAAATGATAAAGGTGACTGAAGTTTTTGGCAACTCCTGGTGACTTTTCATATCTGCAGAATTCCCCCATACTGACAATTCTTCCAGATCACCGAGATCAGTCTTACAAGATGACCTTCTACAAAGTGGTATTTTGGAGATGTTATTATGCTGCCAAACATCTATATTTTGTCATTAATGAGTTATTCGTGACAAAAATGGAGCTGGAGGAACTGTTGCCCTATCTCATTCTGTTAAAAGCTGATGAAAGCTCAGCTTCTCTCATACACTTGTTCACTTGTTATTGTAACAGGAATTTCCTCCCCCCCACCCTTTTTTTTGTTTGTTTTTGTTTTAATTTGTTTCTTTGTTTGTTTCTGTGCTTGGCTTTTTTTTTGGGGGGGGGGCGGGGAGGGGAGGTGTGGAGGTGGCAGGGAGAGTGACTGTGTTTGTGGGTGGCTTTTTAAGGAAAAAAAAAAGTGGATAACTTTTGGATTCCATCCATTTAATAATATGGATGCTCTTCACTATGATTTCCATATGGTTTACTGAACTAGCTCCTGTACATAGTCAAACCAGCTTGTCTCCATCCTTCTGTAACAGAATTCATTCAGATTCAGAGTATGTTTTGGAATAATTTGTTGTATACCTAATGGATATTATACTGAATAATATCCATCAGGTAAAGTTGAGAAGTTTAAATTAATTTAGACCCATATGATTCTCTTCTTCAGCATATTTATCCATCCTTTTAAGGAGTTATTAACAGATTAAACATCTAGTGTACAGACATAATTCCTATGTTAGGTTTTGTTCTTTTTTCTATTGTTTGCCTTGGACTAATCTTTTCAGTGGAATCTCACTTCTTCTGAATTACTCTGATTAAATGCATTTTAAACACATAGTGAGGCAATTTTGCATTAGGTCTTGAGACAGAACAAAATGTTGAAGGATTGTTTCTGGAATACATGGTTCTGGAACAAAGGTCTGGAGCATCCTGCTGGTAACAAAAAAATTACAAATGTCATGGTGAAGGATACATTTTTACTTACTAGCCTGTTCAAGATTGGAATATACTATAAATTCCACAAGGAAAAGTCAGAAGACAACGACTGCGCTTGTGTTTTTCCACATAGTGTACAACACTGTTTCAGGAATTTGTTTGGAATTATATGTACATCCTTGATGATGGCTTAGACAACTATGTCAAGCTGACTAATAAGACAACTATTAGAAAATATTTGGGGCCTGTAACATAATACTGCAAATGCAAAACAGGACAAGGGAAGTACTTTTTACAAGAACAAAAACACCACTTTTTTTTTTCTTATTTAAAGTAATGACAGGTTTTTTGTGGTTTGGTTTTCTTTTTCATTTAATAAGTATTATTGTTACAGTTTCTCTTCAAGAAGATAGACAGGCTTGCATTTACAACATTCTTGGAAATTTCAGATTTTTTCTCTTTACAGAACAGCCTCAAAAAATAAAAGCCATTAGGGCTAAATGTGTAACAAAGGCCTGTCTAGAATACCTTTGATAAATTAGCCAAACTGCAAGCAAATTCTGCTTTTGGACAAAACCCACAAAATGACAAACTCTAAAGAAAAAAATAAGCTTATAAACATCACCCTATACAACATAACCTCCACAACATAACCTCCTCCAGCTTTCTTGGAGTCTATTTCTCATCACGCTGAGTATTGAAGCAGTATCTGTAATCCAGTTGTACTGTTGCTCATGCTATTCTGGGTTACTCAGGCCTAAACTGGTCACTGAGAAAGTGTTTATCCAGACAGAAAGCTTTCTTGAAATGCAGTCTAATATCTGACACTTTGCACATGAATCCTGAACACAGAAACCCCCAAACTATTTCTCAGCAATACCAAAATCAACTGGGGAGACATTTCCAAAGAAATATTTAAGAGCAAAAGAACCTGTCATATATTTATCCTAACTTGAGTTGTCAAGTTCTTGCACTGAGTCAATGGCATTGTGCTGTTTGTATATCACAGAATCTTAAAATTGTCCTTATCATGTAGAAACATGAGTTTCTTAACTGTTACTGTGACTTAAGTCAGGTCATTTTATTTCTTGTTTTGGGTTTCAGAGAAAGATCAGGTTTTTATACAGATGCTCTGTATGGGAGGTTAGAATAGTTTTGTGGTGAATATATATAACTCATCTCAATTTGAACCTGGATTAGGATAGGATGCAAAGCTATGGAATTTAAATGGGAATGTACATAGAGAAAGAAATAAATCAAGAACTTTATTGTTGGGTGACAGAAATTACAGCCAAAGTCAGTGCTTAGTTTTTAAAAATTTATGCTAGAAGTAAAAGAAGGAGTAGGATTAAATAAATTATAAAGGGTGTGTGTATAGTTATGAAAGCTGTGTGTATATATATGTATCTTCACAGTGTCCAATCAAAAATCACATATCGTAATATCTATTACATACCAGTTGGCTTCACACACTGGAATAAAGACACATATAAGTCTCCTTAGATGAGGCCAGAAAAAAGAAATGTGTTTTGGACCTGGCTTGCTTAGCAAATGAGAACTGATCAGGGTAGTTGAAATAGTCTTTTTACTGGTACATCAGGGATAACTATCATCATAAGCACAGCAGTCATTTAAAGCATACCCAGACAGCCTCTGTATAGCACCTGTTAATTTGTCTTATTTGCCACATTGCCTCAAATGCGAAAGTTATGGATACAGCTTTGCTCATAGAGTAAGATAAACACATTTTGCCTTCACTGTTTTCTCTTAGTTGCTTTGTAAATGTATTATGTAAAAAGCTTAATACTGTTGAGAAAAGATCAGTTTAACAGTCATTGTCTGTACTGATGTGATAACGTGTGCTACCAATCTCATACTCCAACAGCTGCTGCTCAGATCAGTGAAGTCTGATTTGCAGAACATTGAACTTTACTCTTAAGGAAGAGGAGAAGCCAAGGGTTGTTATCTTGTAACCTTGGTGTTAAAAAATAAGAGGAAATAAGAAGCTCCAATGACAGCTTTGTGTACCATTGTAAAATTATTTTAAAATTCATAATACTACTTGATTTTAAAGCAAACAAAGGCATAGAGATAAAGCAAATGTCTCAAAAAGTACCTTTATAAATCACACCCCCTGAATTTTCTCTCATCAGTGTTTCTCAAGACTGTATAGTTTGGGTAAAACCACTGGCCTTCTATGAATACTGTATGCTGCAGAGAGATTTGCAAAGAGCTTCATTGAGGGTAACCCATTTTCCATGCTTTGAATAAAATAATTTTCAGAATGTTCCAGTATTTCAAAACTGATGGAGTGCCAAAAAGGTTGCCTTTTGTAACTGAGCTTATTCAGTCTGTTTGATCTTTTTCAGAGATGTCTGAAGCCACATTTCCAGCACCTGTTCATTTGTAGCACGTGATTGTGTTGATTCAATCACTTTCAAGCATGTGAAAATTACTGATAATTCACCAGCTACTTTTTGAGAACAAATTTAATCTTTTAAAGAAGAGAGAAAGAGACAGATCACACTTCAAGGTCCTTAACAAACTGCAGAACTGCATCAAGCTGTGAATATTATGAATGCTTGATAAAACAACTGAAAAATCCAACAGTTAAAATAGTATTGCATTGTTTTACCTAGGACAATATTACTCAAATATTTTTCAAAAATAACAAAGAAAAAAATTGAAATTTCTGATAAATTATATTCTGTTTGTTTGAGAACTCATAATTTTTAAAATCTCATACTTCAAAAGCTACCTGACTTATCTATTGGGTTTAATTTGCTATATATACTATAAGAAACAAATTAACATGGTGACAGTGGCTGTTTAGAATATCTAATATCACCCACGCAGATCTTAACTCTCAGCTGGGTAAAACAGCTTAGATTCACAAGAATAATGAGTGACTACTGTCTTCTGGCTTCAGATTTATGTTAGTGTCATGATAAGATACAAAATATTGTGTCCCAGCAGTCCCTTGTGAGTCACCTTGAAAGAAACAATTGCTTTTATCACATGCTTCTGGAACTTCACAAAGAATTTCTGGCAATAAACAACCAAGAATACATGTATAAAGTTCAATAATATTTTATGTTTGGATCTAGGTTTTGCAATAATCATAATTAGATTATAATGTAAAATTTTAAATGAAGTGTCAGAAGAATCATGTTTTCTAAAATATAAATGAGTTTGCAAACAGATGCAAACTAACACTCCCTTTCAAATATGGAGAAAGGAAGGACTGTTTCTTTCAAGTTTCTACATGAAATGAGATTTGAATAACATCTCATAACTATCAGCCATGCAGAATAGCAGGTAATAATCAACTTCCATTAATAAAAGTTTGTGTGATGTTCTAAGATTAAAGTTCAACAAAAATTGTTTTAAAAAAATATTCTAGAAGTCTGTTTGCAATGACCATATTCTCTGAGGTGGCAATCCCTATACATTACTGTATAAGTACTGTATAAGTTTTGCACTATATGTTTTCTTTACATCATTTCATTTAAAGGGAAATTAGTAGACAAACAGCTTGAGTACCTTTTCAGCCTTGCAGCCCTCACACTTGTCCATGTCCAGAAGATGTTATTGGCAGCAGAGATTACTCATTGCCAAAGGCAATGATGCTACCATTCAATAATTTTATGTTCATATAACTGAAGTGAAAAGTGAATTTCCAAACTAAGTCCCATGTTAAAAAAGTATCTTCTGTACTTCAAAACATTTTAAAATGCTGTGAATATATTAAACAAACAATTGAAAGAGCACAGTATATATTTTTAGAGTGGGTACTGAAGAATATTAAATTAGTTATCAAATGATCATACCTAGGAAATAAAATGAAAAGTTTTCTTCTTGACTTTGGTATTTGAGCTTAGTTAGTCTCTGTGAACTAACTATTCAATAGGGCATCAGCAACAAATAGTAAATTTTAGAGAAGAAAGAAAAAAAACAAACAAAAAATAAAAAACATATATAATTAGGAATCAGATGTTAAAGTCTGGTTTATGCAGCCACACTGGTTTTGTTGCATTGATGATTGATTTCTTTATTTTCAGTTTCATTTCTGAAAATAAAGTTAAAACTATTTTTTTGTTTGTTTAATTAAATAATAAAGATTACTGAGTATGCTGAGTGGTTTCAGAAGAAGTCCTAAATTTATGGCTACAATGATTATCTTTATGCAGCGTTACCAGGGCTTTAGCTTTGTCCATTTGTTTGGTTTTGCCTGGAAGTTTGGTTTTGCCTGGAAATTTTGTTTCTCCTTATGGTTGAAATCCATATTAACAAAATTATTACTTTATTTAATTTAAAGTTGATGAACTGAAAAGTGAAGCCCATGGAACCTGAGGAAAAAAAATAAAAAACCACCCAGATAAATTATCAACCAAACAAAACAACAAACTATTGGTAGAGAAAAACAAAACAAAACAAAAGCGGCATCTTATGTGTTTTGAATGGAGATTTTTGAATCTATCATTTTTCTCATTGACGTCCATAAGCTTTGCTCATGGGCTGTTGACATCGTGTAACCCTATCAAATCACCACAATGTAATCCACCAAAGCCTGTCAGATTAAATCAATTATTTAATTGCCACAGTCTGTTGAAAGTGGAATTAAATGAAATTTGGCCACTAATAACAAACTGTAAAAGAACAAAATGTCTCTTAATGATTAATGGAACTGTGATGAAAATAAATTTCTCTCCTTTTTTTTACTCAATTTGGGATCAAATAAAAGAATTTGGAATTAATATTAATAAAAAGGCTGATAAATTATTATAGCTCTTTATTAGAGCTTGTTCATTGGGTGACCATTTGAATAATAATAATATACATAAAAAGAGACTCAGAGACAAAATATACATGCTTAAAATTTTTCAGTTCTTATTTGAAGATCATGACTTCCACAATCTTAGAATAAAACTTTCAATTTCTATTGTCTTAAAAGATTATTTAGGCTGACGTAAAAAAATAAACAAGAACAAAAACAAACAAACAGAAACTTTTCTTTTAACTACAAATCCTAAAGGTGCTGTTCCATGACAGAGTTGAGTAGATCTGAAAGTTCACTGCTCCCAAGAATGTCAGTCTTGCTTTAAGATCTTGTGTGTTTGTACCTTTCTTCACAGTGACTACAGCACTCAATGGCACAGGTCAGCTCACTAACCAGAAAAAGTCTTCCTAGTCAGAAGTCAATATCTTTTTTGCCAGCTCCCTGGTCTGATCCATAAAGATGGAGGTTCAGAGATACTCCAGAGCCAGGGATTTTGAGAAGTTCCTTTTGATAATGCCATTTAATGCATTCATATTATCCAAATTAGCACTAAAATCTTCATAGAGAGTTTCCTCCACAACAAAACAGAACTGGTTCATTCAGCACACAATCTATAAGAAATATGTGAGTTTGTGGGTTTTTTTTATTAATGACTTTGTTTATTCTATTTTCTATTCTCTTTAATGTCAATGGCAAATGCTTAAGAAACCAGGCATTTTGAAAGGTTCAGTAAGGAACTTCAAAAATATGGGAAATATTTTAATTTGGTAAGAATGCAGGACTTTAAATAAATCTACCTAAAGATGGCAAAAAATTGAAGTAAGTTAAATGAAAGATAGCATTCAAAAAGATATGAGAGATGTTTTTATTATTACTATTTGAAGCTTAACAAAAAAAAAAAAGAGATCTGTATGGATACTTCTTTAAAATTCAGGGCAAAGTATTATTTAAGCCTCAAATACAATCTGGGGTTTGCTCAATATGAATACTCTCTTCAAAATACCCTTCACATTGGTATGTTTCTATCTTCATGACTTAAGAAAGCACTTTTGCCTAATAATAACTGAGAGAATCCTGTTTTAGTACCTTTTCTCATTGAGTTCTAAAAAGATGTCCTTTTTTAGACAATGTTGTTTCTTGTAAAAATTAAAAATATCTGAAACCTAGCAAAAATATAGATTCAGTATAGAGACATACTTGATTTTCTATTGGATATTTAGAACTAATTTACTTATAATACAGCTATATAAAACTGTAACTACATTGCTTTCCTTACATGAATATGAATAGACATTGTTTAAAATTGGCACTGTCTGCTATTTAAAAAGAGAACCAACCCTATACAATAGTATTTTACTCAATACCTTCAGTGTTTTTAGACATCCATCTGTATGAAACCTTAAACTGAGAAATCCTGAACATTGGTCACAGACAGTCATGAATTTGCCCTAATCTCTCTAACACTGGTAGTAATCTCCATCTACCAAAGCTAGATAGATCTGTTAAAATCTGAATTATTCTGCTTATTTAAAAAACTTTGTTGAACTTGGATCTGTTTGTAACAGAGAATCAAGGAGCAACTTTATGAAAAGAATGCCTAGACTAAGTTAAGGAGTATGTGTGAGTCTCATAAAAGGTGATGTGACTTCTTTTGATCATAGGAATAATTGGGCAAAAAAGTATAATACTGAAAAATAGAAGACAATATACCCTTTCTAATGAAGTTTGCATCCTTTATTTATAGAATGCAAATCAAGAGATGGCAAAGTAGGTCACCTAGCTGTGTGCAACTTAGATATAATTTATTTCTAAAAAAAATAAATCAGAAAAAATTAAAAAAGTAAATCAAGAGGAACTGTAAAATAGAAAAAACAGTTCTTTAACTAAAACCTTCAACTCTCTCAGCATTCCTGGAGACTGACAACCCTTTCAGTATGACCCAGGTTGTTCTGTTTGAAACCCTGCATAATGCTGCTAACTCTGCTGACAGTTGCCTTGGTTGATTGTTCTGTAGAGTCATATAAAAGATTCCTCAAGAATCTTTTCATGGCCTTAGCATAAAACCTTCTGCTGATAAAGTAATCTTACTTTCTGCAGAGTAAAGAACACTAGAGCAATGATGGATATGTTGATACTTTGGGTATGATTATGTTTTCTTCTAATATCTTGGAAGAGACACAAGATACTCATGCTAACTTTATTAGGAAAAGAGTTGAATTATTGTGAATTTCATTATTTTTTTTTCACAGTTCTTAGACGTTAAGACCATTTAAGTTAAGCTGGAATGTAGCTGCTACAATCTAAAAGTTTTTTTTCTCAAGAGACAGAAGTGTGGGAGTGCTCTCACTACTCAACTGTCACTGCATCACTCTCCCTTGTACGACCCCAAAAATCATGTGAGGGTTTGATGGGTATGAAACCAATTAGTGTTGTTGCTTTTCAAAATGACACTGAAAAGTTTCCCACAATATGCATAGGGGTTTTTAACATATGTGACAATTAAGTAGTTAGTAAGCATTTTACAGTTTTTCTAATTTAGAATCCTTCAGATAGATTTAGAATCAAATAGATTAGAATAGCTCAGCTGGAGGGATTCTGCAATGGTTGTCTAGTCCAACTCTCTGACTGCTTCAGTACTGACCAAATTTAAAGCATGTTTTTAAGGGCATTGCCCAAATGCCTTTCAAACCCTGACAGGCTTGAGGCATCAACCACCTCTCTATCAAGCATGTTAGAGTGTTTCAGCACCCTCTCAATACAGAAAAGTTTCCTCTTGTCACATATGAATGTCCCCTGATGCAGTTTTAAACCATTCCCCCATGTCCTGTCATGGGATACCAGGGAGAAGAGATCAGCACCTCCCTCTCCACCTGTCTTCCTCAGGAAGCATCATGCACAATTTAGGCACTACACTGATCAAATTGCAATAGGATATTGACCAAATCAAGGTATGTCTGACCCTGGTCAAGAAATTAATTAATAGAATATGAGAATGATGGCATTAAGTCAGACTGAAAGAACACACCCAATATCTTTTCCCTAGCAGCAGGAAAGAGTAGATATTACAGAAGGAAGAATCGAGCAAGAATATATGAAATTTCCTGAATTACTTCACTGCCTCTATTTTTATTATTTTTTTCTCTTCAGGAAATAGTTTGAATCAGATGTGCTCTGCCTGTTTAGTAATGCTTAGTGAACTTTTCTTTATCTAATAAGCCCTTGGACCAATGTAAATTTTTACACTCCACAGCATTTTTTGACAAAGAGTTTCATTAGTCTACTGCATATTATGTGGGGCAAAAAAGCCCCAAAACTCCACAAAAAGCCACCGTTGATTCCAAAGCTACTTCCCATTAGCTTTATTTGATAATCAATAAGAAAACCAGAAAGAATGATCCCCATTTAACTGTCTATGGCATTCATGATTTTGTGGATGTTTATCATATCCACTGCCTCATTTCTTTCACAAGGGTTCCTGTTCAGTTTCACATTGTTATATTACTTGTATGTTTACACATTTTTAATCAGAGGCTTTACTTCTCTTGAACTTTGTCCAGTTCTGCTGTATGCTTTTGAGGTGTGAGGACTAGAGTTGTATAGAGTATTAAAAATGTATGAGAAACATGAATATTATACGCAATAGTATAATGACATTTCCTGTTTCACTGTCTATTTCTTTATTACTTTCTGACATCTGATTTCTTTTTTTCCACAGTCACTGAGCGTTAGAACTGACTATCATAAAGCAAAGATCTTCCCCTGGGGAATATGTCAGCTCAGTGCCCTTCATTTGTTTCAGTATGTATTTTACCAAATTTATATTTCAACATATATGTCATATATATCAACATTATATTTCATCTGCCATTTTTTTAACCTAGTAATTAATATTCTGACTGACCTCATCAAAGTTTTCAAAGCCAAACTCTGTACTGACTGCACTTCATACCCTTGAAGACTTTGTCACTTAGACCGTTGATCATTTTCTCAGGTTATTTGCAAATAAGTGCAAAAAAAAAATTCTGAAAAAAAATGCTAAACTCACTCCTCTGCAAGAGAAGGCTACTTATTTTTGCCTTCTCTTTCCAATTATTTATTAAATTTTATATTCAGGTGTAATGAGTGTCTGTGTCCAGGTGCTGGCTACTGTAAGAAGACACCAGAAGCTGCTCCCATGTTGGACAGAGTCACTTCTAGTTGGATCCAAGAGTCCCACCTCTAGTTACAGCTGAGCCCATCAGAGTTGCTGACAGTGCCTCTGTGATTACCTGTCAAAGAAACCATAAAAATGCTGTGCTGGAACTGGGAGAGAGAATATATGTAAAACTGAAGTCCTGCAGACACCAAGGTCAGCACAGAATGAGAGGAGAAGGTGGTCCAGGTACTGGAGGAGAGATTCCTCTATAGTCCCCAATACAGACCATGCTGACAGAGATTGTCAGCCTGTAACCCATAGAGGTTAATGGTGTCACAGACATCCACATGCTGCCCATGGAGGATCCCATGCCACAGAATGCTGAGATATTGTGGTGCCCCAAACTGCACACAATATTCAAGGTGAGGCCGCACCAGTGCAGAGCAGATTGAGACAATCCCCTCCCTCAACCAGCTGGTGATGCTTTGCCTGATGCCCCCCAGGACATGGCCCTTGTGGCTGCCAGGGCACTGCTGACTCAGATTCAACTTGGCGTTGACCAGGACCCCCAGATCCCTTTCCACGGCACTACTTTCCAACATCTTATTCCCCATTCTGTACTTGTATCTGGGGTTGCCCCATCACAGGGGCAGAATCTGGCACTTGTCATTGTTAAACTTCATATGGTTATGATTGCCCAGTCCTCTAAGTTGTCAAGATCTCTCTGCAGGGCCTCCCTGCCTTTGAGGGAGTCAACAGATCCTCCCAATTTAACATCATCAGCAAATCTACCCAATATATATTTGAGTCCTGCATCTAAGTCATTTATGAAGATTTTGAAGAGAACTGACCCTAACATGGAGCCCTGCAGAACCCCATTCACTATCACCCTTTGAACCCAATCCATAAGCCAGTTACTCACCCACTGCATGATGTGTTTATCCAGCTATGTGCTGAACATTTTTGTCAGAAGGATACTGCAAAAGACAGTATTGAAAGCTTTACTGAAATCCCAAAAGATTGCATCAACTGGCTCCTGTAGATCAACTGAATGGGTTACCTTGACATAAAAGAAAATTGAGTTTGCATGCAGGAGTTTCCCTTCATGAGCCTATGCTGGCTGGGACTGATGACTGCATTGTTTTTCAGGTATTTTCCAAGAATTCCCATAATAACCTTCATTATAATTATACCAGTCACTGAAGCGAGACTGAGAGGCCTGTCGTTTCCAGGGTCATCTTTCTTGTCCTTCTTGAAGACTAGGACATTAGCCAGCTTCTTGTCACTTGACATCTCTCCAGATTCCTGAGTCTTTTCAAAAGTCATTGAGAGAGGTCTAGTGGATGTCAGACAGCTTTTTGAATATTCTAAGATTAATCCCATCAGGTCCCATAAATTTATAGCATTCCAGTTGGAGCAGCAGATGCCACATAAGTTCAGGATTAACTAGGAGTTTATCATTCTCACAGCCATGGTCTTTCAGCTCAGGGCACTGGGAAAACCTTAACCCATCATCAGTATTGAAGACAGAAGCAAAAAACCCATTAAATATTTCTGCCTTTATCTGTGAAGTAACCATCCTCATCCTGTAATGGACCAATAACATTTCTGTGCAGCTTTTGGTATTAATGTATTTTATTGTCTCCCACGGTACTCACCAGCTCTGACCCCAGCTGAGCTTTGGCTGCACAAATTTTCTTCCTACAGTGGCAAGCAGCATCTTTGTATTCCTCCCATGTCACCTGACCTTTCTTCCACTGGGCATAGTCCTTTTTTCACCAAAATAAAATCCCTGCTCAGCCAAATTGTCCATTGGCCTCATCTGGTTGACTTCTAACATTTTTGAATTGTCTGCTCATGTGCCCTTAGGAGGTGGTGCTTAAAAGGTGACCAACGCTGAGAGACTCCAGGACCTTTAAAAGCTTTTTCCCAGGGGGCTTTACTAACTAGCTCCCTGAGCAGCCTGAAGTCTGCTCTCCTCATGTCCAGGGTTAAAGTTTTGTTGACACTTTTCCTGGAGATTTTAAACTCCATTGCTTTGTGGTTGCTGTGGCCAAGACAGCCACTGATCATCATTTTACTCATGATACTCTGTTAAAAGTGATATGCATGCAGCTAAACCCAGATGACCAAACCACAGCTAAAGCATTAAGGAAAAGTTTATTCCAACGTTGGAAACCCTGGATACAGATCATGCAGCGAGGGAAAGAGCAGCCCCTATAATGACACCTTTGGCATACGCATACCTTCAAAAGCAATAATCTCCTCTGTGCTTTTATCTCCCCAAGAGGTCTCTGTCAGGTGTGAGAACTTTTATCTCTTCTTGCAACAGGGGAGTTAACTTCTCAAATCAGACAGGCAAAACTAGATAGTGCTGTTCATGCACATTTTGGTTTTTTTCTAGGCCTAGTTTTTCTAGCAGTGAAAACCTCCTTGAGTGAAACTCTCTTTCTCTCCTTGAGTAAATCTTCTGTGTTTAACCTTCTTTCCCTTTACCCTCTCTATTAACAAGCAAAAAAATTATCTAGGAGGACATCTTTCCTAGCTGGCTTCTTTACCATGAAGTTATCATCCACGTGTTTTAAGAATCTTCTGGATCTGCTTTTGCTAGCTGTGTGGTATTCCCAGTTAACATTCAGCAAGTTAAAGTCCCCCACTTTGTGAAGAACTGCAGCCAGTGGGAAGGACCCATTTTGGAGAAAGTCATGAGGGACTCTTTCTTTGATGGGAGAAACCCCATGTTTGGGCAGAGGAAGAGTATGAGCAGGAAGAAGGAGCTGAGTTGAAGTGTGACGAACAGACCACAGTCCCTCTTCCCCATTCCCCTGCATGCTTGGGAGAATGAGTTGGAGAAAGTGGAAGTAAAGTAGGGCATGGGAAGAAGGGAAGGTGTTTTAAGATTTGGTCTTATTTCGCTTTACCCCAGTCTGTTTAATTGGTAATAAATTACTTTCACCAAGTTGAGTTTAGTTTGTTCATGGAGGTAATTACTGAGTGGTCTCCTTGTCCTTGTGTCAACCCACAAGCATTTAGTTGTATTTTTATCCCCCTTTTCTCTTGAGGAGGAATGATACAGAGGCTTATTGGTCACCTGGCAGCTAGCCATGGTCAGTCCATCACAGAGAGAAATTTTGTGGATCTCCTCTGGCATCACATTTATCATTTCCCAGTCCTAAGGTACAACAGCAGTTTTGAAGAGAGACGTTACACACTATTGTTAGTAATTTAGCTATTTCATCCTTCAGTTATCTTACAACACATGAGAGAATGCCATGTAGTCATACCAATTTGTTACTGCTTATTTTGTCAGTCTGCTTCATAACCCCTTTTACAGCCAATTTCAGGCACAACTGCTGGGTCTCCAATAAAAAAGAGTTCTAGTGGAAGAACCTCCTTGATTTTCCCAGAGTGAACAGTGATGCAAAAAAAAATCATTTGGCTTCTCTGTGGTGGATTTGACTTATTGGAAAGATTGGCTTATATCCAGATTGTCATCTGAGATCTTTGCAAGATTCCCTTGTAAACTTCTTATAGATGATCTGTTTGATAAAAAAAAAGTATTTATTTTGAGTATTTTTGCTATTTTTTCCCCAGCTCTTCTTTGGGATGTCTTTCAAGAAGCCTGCACAACCAGCAGGCTTGGGTTTTTTTTTTTTCCCTTAAACTTTCCCTTGTAGTAAAGCATTAGCCATCCATTTAGGTTAGTTTATATTCTCCTGTTCTCCATGTTAGAGGACAATGTTCCCTCTGTTGTTTTTGTAGTTTCTAACTTCTGGAATTCTAAAACATGCCAGGTTGGGAAGGAATTTTATGTTTGCATTATCACATATAATTATCAAGAAGCAGAGGATCAGGCCCATTTTTGCTTACATTTACAATTAATTAGTCACAATTGTTTTGGATTGTTGAGTGTAATTTTTTTCTGCATATCTAGTTATATTAGTCCCCTAGTCACACATCATGCCATTATTAAAATTATTCCCCAAAGCAATTCCTGTAGTAAACAATACATCTGGGATTGCCACTTTGCAGAAAATGAATCAGTACTTCTGAAGATAAAATGACTGTGAGTCTTCTGCCACTTTTGCTGAATATTGATGAAGCAATGATGTATCATCCTGTGTGGTGGACAGTGAAAATGAGTCCTATAATAAAAATGTATTTGCAACCATGAACTTCTTCCAATCTTCCGTGATTAATTTAATTTACTGAGTCAAAGGAAGTAGGCCATTTTTAATTACTTACTCCCTGATATGTAGCCTAGCTGAGCATTTCACTAGTCATAGCATCTGGGGGCCAGTGTATCTTGCTGCATCTATCAGAGCACCCTCATGGCTGCTCTGAGTTATGCTGTTCAGTAATGGACAACAATGAAATGTTTTACCAGACAGAGATGACTAGAATGAAGCAGTACTTGGGTAGTATGTCCCCCTCAATAGGAAATACTCTGAACTACATAGTGATTTCTCTATGAAACTGTAGTTTCTGGTGGACTGAGAGCACTTGATTTAGGAAAAGAAAGCAAGGGCTTGGTGATTTTTTAGTAACTGGAGAAGCTATTACATCAGAAGATATATTGTCCTACTGATCATTCATCTGTACTGCCAAAATAATATGTCTTGTTTCATCATCCAAATGAACTTCCTTTACTTGATAACACTAGTTTGCCCATGACGGTAATTGGTGAGTGATCTCTTCTGGTTCTTATCTCAACCTAAAAAACTTTCATTCTATTTTCTCCGCCCTCTCCTGCTGAGGAGGTGAGTGAAGTGTGGCTTTGGTGGGCACTTGATATCCAGTCAGAGTCAACTCACCTCAGTCTGGTTTTCACCTAGTGTTAGTTTCCTGTAGACACATGTCTATCTTTACTTTGGTAATGGTTCTGGCTATGATAGATGTAATTTTCTTCACAGGAGCTAGTATGGGGCTATGTTTTGGATTGGTGCTGGAAGTGGTATTGGTAGCACAGAGATATTTCAGTTACTGCTGAGCAGTGCTTACACAGAGTCAAGGCTTTTTCTGCTCCTCACTCCATCCCACCAGGAAGTAGGCTGGAGGTGCACAAGGTGTTGGGAGTGGACACAACTGGGATCACTGAACCCAACTGACCAAAAAGATATTTCAGACCATGTGGTGTCATGTTCAGCATATAAACCTGGGGGAAGAAGGAGGAAGTGGCACATGGGTGATGACATTTGTCTTTCCAAGTAACCACTGCACGTGATGGAGCCCTGCTTTTCTTTGGGATGATTGAATATGGGAAGTGGTGAATTAATTCCTTGGTTTACTTTTCTTATGTACATTGCATTTGCTTTCCTCATTAAACTGTCTTTATCTCAACACATGAGTTTTCTAGCGTTTACCCTTCTGATCCTCTCCACCATACCACTATGGGAGGGGTGGATGGGCTGAGCAAATGGCTGTGTGGGGCTTAGCTGCCCACCAGTTACAGTGTTAAACTACTATAACTATTTAACTTCAAATTTTGTTTTGCCTTTTAAAAATGTGAATTTTATATAAAAATATGTCTGAAATTCCAAAGCAGTTGATATACCAAAAAAAAACCCACCCAAACATCAGTAGTTTCTGTTACATTTATTGTCCTAAATAATTTTTCCTCCTTAACAGAACTGTGTAGTATGAAAATGAAAACCCTTTAACCTAATCCAGATAGACTGGCATCTACTGCCCTTGCTTGTAGAAACTGATGACTAAAATCTTGTTTAAAATTATAAATCTTGTAGCCAGAAGCAAGAAGGAAAGTGTTTCTGTCAGTAAATTTCTGATAAAAATTGTCTGCAGTCTTCTCTCAAGAAACAATTCTCGAATTTCACTAGAGGGTAAAGATCAATATAAAGACTTCCAAATCTGGATTAAATGTGTTAGTCCTACTTTTCTATGCCTCTTTAAGATGACTCCTTTAGAAGGTATTTAGAATGATTACCACTACATTGTAATCCCATTTTAATGCACTATTGTACTACTTGTCATGTATTTCTGTGAAATGTCTGTGAAATATTACAAAATGAAGGAATAGTTTCATGTTAATTTATTGCAAGCGTAAATTATTGCAAAATATGCAAGGTTATAAAGGTTTCCAATAGCAGACTGTGGATATAGTTTTTTCAAGTATGTTTCTTCTATATCGTAATTAATAGAATGAACCCTGCCATCGAACTTTTTGAAGTTATACTGTTTCAAATTCATATGAAAACCACTTCTGCTAATACCTTTGGTGGTGTATTCTTCTTCAAGTGATCCTAGATGACCCATGTGTGACACAGTGGTATTGGTGTTCATGGATCTCTCTTATTTATATTAGCTAATATAGAGTGTGCATATTATCAGAAAATAGTAAAATAAAAAAAGTAGTAAGTTCATAAAACTTAAAACCATATTTTTTACCTAATACTTTTTAATGATTTCTAGGAGAGGAGTACTAATATATTCTTCTTTGAAAATACATGAAAGTAATAAAATGTGTATATTTAAAAAACAAGACTCACATTTCAACCTCTATAACTATTATATCATTCTCTACAGAGGAGAATATGTCTCCTTAACTCTATTATTCCCTTTAAATAACATAAGATGATTATTTGATTACTTAGGTGAAATAATTATATTTGAAGTTTAAACACATATAGAAATAAACTGATGAACTTTCCAATTCAATCATCTGTCAATGATCTGAAATAAATACTTTAATGGTTGTCTGTTATTTGTAGAAAGAATTTAGTAATGTAACTTCAAATAATTATGAAATTATGTAGGCTCTCCACATTTTCAATACATTTTTTGTCTCCATTAAAATACCATATTTCATTCACTTTATTATAAGCATGTACAGTACTTCCTAGAAATAAAGAACACCAAGGGCAATGTGAGAAGTTGTTGGTAAACAAGACCCAAAAGTCTGCTCAGGACCCATCAGACAGATTTCTACAGGCTGAGGAAATGGCTAAGCAGGAACACAGGAATATCATGAAGATCTACAAAACAAAATGCAAGATGTTGCAGCTCTGGAGGAACACGTTCATGCACCACTACCAACAGGAGACTAATCATCTGGAAAGCAACCTCCTGAGTTGCATTAGGCAGAGCATTGACAGCAGGTCAAAAAAAGTCATCTTTCCCCTCAGATCATCAGTGGTGTGACCCATCTGGGTTCTATGTTCATCTGTGGACTTCCCAGTACAAAATTATATATATATATATATGTATGTATGTATGTGCGTATACATACATATATACCCCACGCACACACATATATATACATATATATACATTTATATGTGTGTGTGTCTTTATATATACATACATACATACATATATATATGTATATATATATATATACACTGGAGGTAGTCAGCAAAAGACCAGAAAGATGATTAAAGGACTGGAACACATGGCAAAGCTGAGAGTGCTGTATACAGGGTTATTTTAACAATGTGGATAAATAATTGCTGGGAGAAATAAAGAACACAGAGCCAGACACACCTCAGTGGTAACCTAGGAAAGCAGAGGAAGAAAAGGACACAAACTGAAATACAGTAAATTCCATTAAAACATAAGAAAAAATAATCACTGTAATTGTGATCCGTCACTGAAATAGTTTGCTCAGAAATATTGTAGAATCTCCGTCCTTGGAGATACTAAAAACATGACTGGATGCACAAAAAAAAATCATGATTTCTCTATTTACCTGTAAGAGCTCAAGTCATCTACAATACTGTTTTCTAATAAAATGTAACACATATTAAAATGATTGTACTTCCTTTGTCTCCTTGGACAGTGTTTTCAGTGTTACTTCTTACACACCGTAAGGCAAAATGAAATGTGACAGAAATAACAAGGTTACTTCCATTCTTTTATATTTTTTTTGGGTCTTTTTTCCCTCTCATGTTCTTCCTGAATTGCATGCATAATTTCCATTTTTTTCATATGTTAAAACATGTAAATCTAGGCAAGTGGTAGAATGGAAAATTAGCAGTGAAGCTTTATTACTTGTGTATACGAGGGACCAAGTCTTCATTCCTTTCCAAAATTCTACTGACAAAATAAATTCGCAGTGTGTCACCACCAGACATGTCATTGACTTAGAGAAGAGGTGATGCCTGACTAAAACCTGACCCGTGTGGATAGTGCCAAAATTCTGTCCAGAAAACAGACATGGATGGCAGGTGAATGACCGTGGTCTTTAACTAAACAAAAAGTATCAAAGTTGATATGTTCAAGAAAACCCTTACTTTAGCCACAAACTATTCACAAGTTCACTTCAGTGTTTTTAATAGAAACCTTTCTATTATTTAACTTTTTTTCTTTTTGCCATCACAAGCTTTGGTGGGAAGCAGCACTTTTACTATAGTATGAAAAAATAATAAGAAAAAATAGAAACAGGTGTTTTTCAGATGAGGTGTGAATGGTGAGGTGTGAATGGGCTTCCAACCAAAACCAGTGGGAAATAACAAATATTGAGTAAGGAAGAGGAAAATTTCACTGAATGCTAAATCTTCTTCATGCCTCTGAAGACAGATGAAGCTATTATGAAAAGGCTGTTCTCCTCATCATTGAGCTCTGCTTCTCACACCTACACTTCTCAGACATTGTACACACCTCCATGAATCCATCTCAACTGAAAGTCTTTCTAGGTATTTGAAAACCCTTTTCCCATTGCCCAACTGTTCTGTTTTCAGACAGTGACATTGCAACCATAGAGGAGTTCATGGCATTTCAGACTACCTTGTATTCAGAAGAGAGACCAACTGGAATTAATTTATCACTGTCCGGAGGCACTTTTCATCCTTGTTTGTTCGTTTGTTTGTTTTTAATTGCACATAGAAGATGGTCTTAAGTTATAAAGAGAAGTAAGCATATTAATGTTAAATCACAATGGAATTAGTTATCAGAAATTCAAGAGTATAAGATGATTACCTTAGAAGTAAAGGATATTTTGGTAGGAAAATCATGGATTTACTGTAATACCAAATTTTCTTTGAGGTGAATTAATCAATCCAAAGTCTTGTCTTTATAATGTCCTTAATTCTTGTTCTGTAAATATCAAGGATGAAATTAACTGAAGTCTTACTGTGCAGAACCTTTCACAGGCACAGGTTTGCTGGGTGTTAGTTTGTTCTAGTGTTGAACTATTCCCTTCTAAAGAAATGAGATAAGCACTGTCAGAGCTTTTCTCCCTGAAGAAAAAGGAAAGCTTCAACCTTTTAACTGCATAAAATTTATTTGGATTCTTCTTCCATGTACCTTGAGGAGAGAAAAATAAAAATCAGGAGGAGATAGTAAGTGGTTGTTTAATGAACCCTATGGTCTTGTGATATCTCTAGTTAAATGCATAACATGGAGAGAAGACAGAATTTAATAAAAGTGTAGCCTTTCTGAAGTCCTTCCCAGTATCTTTTATCAGCTACCTGTGTAGATCCATTCCAGTTTCTGGAGTTCTTAATTATAATTTCTGTGCAATTAATAATCTCTGCTTGTTCAATATAAGTTTTATTTTTTTAATGAGTCAGAATCCATTCTCCTTTTCTCTTTTGTGTGGTTGAGTGGTTCACTGAAGCCTTGACTGAGAATTCAATGGAGACTGACCCAGATTCTTCTCTGTGCCACTTATGTTATATTGTTATTTAATATGTTGATTGCAAATTACTCTTTTAGTCTCCCATACTTATTCAACAGCCCACATTTGAGTTGCTTTCCTACTTTATCATTCTGTGTTGCAAGTAAAAGTAAGGCAAAATCAACAGTTGTGACGAGCAAATAAAAGATTTCTAACTTATCATAACTAAAAACTTTGACAGACATGTTTTCTTATGAATCACATTTTTTTTTTGAAAAAGTAGTGGATCTCTGAAGGTAATACTTTCATCAAATTCAGTAATGCAAAATATTTTCAATTTTTAACATTTGTGTTCCTTCATGTTGTAGTTTATTGTTGTTATTTTAATGATGAATACTTTCCCCCTCCCCTTTTTTGGAAAATCCTGATAGACTAATCCTGGGTTTTAGCCCTAGGATTGTCTACTAAATCTGAGAGTGCCCTTTATGCAAATAAAAATCAATCATGGTATTAAAGTAGCTTAAAATCATGAAGCAAAATTGGGTGAAATGTGATTGCTTACAATTATTTGGCCAAGAATATATAGAAGAAAACTACTTAAATGTGTTTTTTATTTACTTGCTGTTATGCCTTCCAAGCTTCTTTGATTGAAAAAAGAAAGTTCTTCTTATGTGCAGAAATGAAAATCTATTTTATAGAGCTCTGACTAAAAGCATTTAGTAAGATAGTGAAATCTGTTAGAAATATACTCAATGGAATTCGTGTACTTTAGAAGAAAGACATAGGGCAAAAAAAGATATAGCAGACATGATATTGGATAAAGTCCGATACTCTGAGACTTTTACATGTCCTGCTATGATGGTTTTAGCTGGTAGAGAGTTAGTTTTCTTCACAGTGGCTAGTATGAGGCTGCGTTTTGAATTTGTGCTGAACACTGCTTGATAACACAGACATGTTTTGGTTGTTGCTGAGCAGTGCTAACACAGATCCAAAGCCTTTTCTGCTGTTCGTATTGCCACGCTGGCAAGGGTGCTGAGGGTGCATGGAAATTTGAGATGAGAAACAGTCAGGACAGGTCACCCAATGTGACCAAAGGGATATTCCATACCATATGGCATCATGCTCAGTATGTAAAGTGGGAGGAAGAAGAAGAAAGGGAGGGATGTTTGGAGCGATGGCATTTGTCTTACCAAGTCACCGTTACTCACAACAGGACCCCATTTTCTGTGGATGACTGCACATCTTCCTGCCCATGGGAAAGAGTGAATGAGTTCCTTATTTTGCTTTGCTTGTGTTCATGGGGTTTTGTCTCCCTATTAAACTGTCTTTATCTCAACCCACAGGTTTTCCAGCTTTTACGCTTCCACTTCTCTCCCCGGTCCTGCTGGTGGGGGAGTAAGAGAGCCGTCATGCGGTGCTTGGTTGCTGATCGCTGTTAAATCACAACACCTACACTGTCTTTGGCTAGACACTGTTACTACCTCTAACATAAAACTAACCGAATCCACTCCTGAATCAGATCAAACCCTGGAGCAGTTTTCTGCACACTGTATGCTCAGTGTAAGCATACTGAGAGGTGGGAGATATAACAGCCTCAGTCATCCACTTTTAATCCAGTGTTGGAAGGTTCATGGAGCAATAAGGAAAGTTTTCAAGCAAGTTAGGCAATCAATGAAAGACAGAAATATCCAGATACCATTAAATTAATATTTTTCATAAAAAAGTACTACAACCCAGATCTCTCTATCCCTGAAGGAAAGCAGCAAAATAGGTTATTTGCTGGGCCTAGGAATTGTAATTCATAGCTCAACTTTGTTCTGAAATCATGGATTAAAAAAAAAAACAAAAAAATCCCCTCAAACTACACTGGTTTTTTTGAACCATTGCAAATTCCTCTACATGTTGTCTTCTGACAATTCCTGCATATTCCAGAAGAGCCACTAGCTGGATATTTTTCCCATAGACTTTAACAATGTTGCCTCTGCTATGTTATTTCTCTTTAAGAAAAACATAACTATTTGAACATCTACTTATAAGCAAAGTGCATAAACCCACAATAAAAACAAAAATAGAATAAAAAAAAAATAATATTGCTTGGCAGAGTCATTGTAGCCTGGAGGATGTGTCCACTCAGCCTTAAGTAGAAAGCAGGAGGCTGATCATCTGAATTTCTCTTTAGTCTACATTGGCTGAACAGATTAGATGTTCAGTGAAGTTTAGACTCCCGAAGACATGTAAGTATCTACATACAAAACCTTAAGTGTAGCAGTCCTAATCTCAAAAGTGATCCTACCCTTAAAACTTGTTTCTTTTACCAGATAAAGCTAACTATAACCATTTGAAGTGCTCCTTTGCAGCACAGGCAGCCACATAGAGCTGAAATGACCAAGAGATATTTTCAGTCTTCATCAGGAAGTGAAGACCAGAGAAAATATTTCTCCAGCACCTAAATTAAATTCAGTTTGTATTTGGGAAACTGACTCATGCCCAATATGTTTACTTGATATGAAACTTATAAATGAAAAATTCCAAATGCAAATGAATCCTTGTGTAGTTGATAATTAACACAAGGAATATCCTTCTTTGTCTTGGTTTATCTCAGTCATTAGAATTTTCTTTAGGATAGATATGTCCCTGCATGAATGGTTCAAGTACTAACTTATGGAATGGATCCTTGAACAGTAGAGGAAAACAGGAATTATGTTGGCTAGTTGCAACACCTGAGTGAAAGCTAAGGGATAAAGCCACTTAATTTGTCTTGATAACAAGCACAGGGAGAGATTATTATAATATGAATTAAATTATTTTATTACCTTTGGCCATTCTATGGAATCCTGAGGAAAATGAATGGGAAAAAGTTCTGTCTTCCTCTTCTGAGGGTCATACACTTTTAACACAAACTTTCATGAGTCCGGGAAGTAGAATGTACAATGTGGCCTATGAAAAGTTTATGTATTATTATGCAAAGTATAAAGCAGTTATTCCTGATTTATGAACATTAAAAAATCATCATCTCTGTTTGTCAGTCTTGAATTATATTCAGAGATACATAAAAGAAGAAAATCCTTCCAGAAAATTCTAAACCTATATGGTGTGGTGTCAAAATTATCCTTGACATTATAAAAAAGTCCTCACAGTATTTTGCTTTCCCAAGAACTGAGGTGTTTTTTTTCTGCTTCCCCCCCATCCCACCCCACTCTTTCTCCTTGTTTTTTGTGGGTTTTTTTTCTTTATTTGTTAGTTGATGCTTCTCAACCTTGATCAGTTTGAAAAAGAACTTAATAGTTAAGTATATTTATTCAGTGGATTTCTTCATAGATCCTTTTGGGTTTTAATACCATCAGCAATTCTGTGAGCCCTTACCAAGAAGAAAAGAGCAAAGAAATATAAAGGCTTATAATTAGTAATGTATAAAAGAAATTATAATGAGTGTACATAAGGTGAGAATGCAAATCTTTCCTACGCCTTTGTAGATGAAGGTGTTGGGAATCAGTGGTTAATCCATTGAGATTTCCCTAATGAGCCAACAGGACTATAACAATTCAGCAGATATTTAATAAATACTTAAAATATGTTTATACATCTGTTGCTTTCCCTTTTGTGAGTTGTAATTAAAGCAGCAATTGTATTTCTCTTGGGCAGAATTGTTTTGAAGGCAACACATGCACTGAGAAAGATAGGAGAGAAAGAATTGCTAGGTTTAGAAGACTTGCTCTCTAGGTAGATCGCATGCAGGAAAGGCTGGCTTTGCTGTAGTTGGGAGAGTTATATTTTTTTCTTACCTCAGTTACTTTTGCTCCATTATGTTAAGCAACCTGCTGTCACCAATTTGTAAGCTATTTTTCACAGATTTTTTTTTTAGCTGCTTTATTTTTTCTATTTTTTAAAAAAAACTAAATAAAACAATCCAGACACAAACAAACAGAATGTCTCACCCAGAGTTAAACAGATACAGAAAAGTAAAAAGCATTAATGTCACATAATAAAAAAAAAAGAAGCACTCATTTAATACCTAAAGAACAAGAAAGAAAAAAGTTTAATCATAAATTTTCTTCAAGACTTGTTTAATACAGTGCTTACATTTTTTACTTCTAACACTTTCAAGGCAAGTGCTTCAGCAAAAGCATGCATTTTACTCTAGGAGTTTTATCAATGGCTATTTCTTTCCACATTGTGGTTCTTTAAGTGGCTTTTTTTTTTCCATGTACCAGGAATTGTCAATATAGAAATTTATATTTGGAACTGCATGAAAATTGACTTCACAACTACTGTCTCTGCAAAGGTGACCCTCAGTTTGATTCAGAATACACAATTTGAAATTATCATTAAAAAAATAACATTAGCTGAAAATTATATTTAAAAAAATAAAATCCATTAGACTGAAAATCAGTCTTTCATCATTCGCCAAGATATTGGTCATAAAAGTACTTCCTTTGCATATCTCCAGTCAAAGACTTAATGTGTTATTTCTTTTAAGAATATCCCAATTTAAAGTTAGCAGCTTTAGTAGTAATAAATTTTACCTAGGGAAAAAGAAATCTTTCTCTAATATCTAGCCTGTCATTCTGCATAACTACCCTTCTCTTGCAGGTAGATGAGGATTTGCTCAGCCACTGAGGAGCAGAAAATTCCTTCAGCAGTGTTAAAGTCACAATATAACCCATCATCACCTGGATTCATTGAAACTTCTACTTTAATCCTTTTCCTTATAAAAGAATCTAAGCATCACAATTTTTGCCTCAAAGTCTGAGCTGAAGAAAAAGGCATAGGACATATTTACCGGGAGAAAGATCCCCTCTTTACCTTTTTTCACTGATTTGTGGGGTCTTTTCATTATTTTATTTTTACCCTTGGAGCATTTGCATATTCTGGTTGGAAGTTGAGAAGTTCAACTGGTTTTCAATAATCTATTCCACTAAGAAACTGGTAGTCAGAATTTAGCATTTATATGGGAATATATATTTCATAATCTTTTAATTATGAAATGGCTGAAGGGGTTTCTTCTAAGGTTTCAGAAATATTTTCTTTAGGAAGCAAGCCAAGCATGAACAGAAATAAACTTAAAGAAATTTGTTTTATTAAATAAAAAAAAAAGAGGTTAATAAAGAAGGAAGTCTATTATATAGCAAATTTGTATTTAGATTTTATTGCTATTGAAAGCTGTCACTTCAAAAATGTAAATTTCTTTCCTAGGAAGGAAATAGCTTCTTCATTTAACCTTTATTTTAATGAGAACTATTTCCCATAAATAGCAACAATTATCTGTCAATAACTGTCTTCCACCTTGATTCTGAAAGTGACAGCAAATGTTATCTACATACAATATCTCTCTATATTATTTAGGCATAATTATACTAAAATGTTTCAGTCCCAATAAATCTGAAATGAAGGTTAAAATGCAGCTTTAATCTGAAAGATGACTATAGAGATTGACAGTCAAACTGACTAATAGTAGTACAAAATGACAGAGGACTTATCATAATAAATGCACACAAAGGGTCCAAAATAAAGATAATACAGCATAAAGAGAGAACAAGGATTGTGATGGAGAAGGAAATAATAGACAATATAATTTGCCTTGATTTCTCTGTTCTCAGCCTCTCATGCAAGATAAAACTGAACTCATATTGTAAACCATCCAACTTATAATTTTTTTTCCTGTTTAAGTATCTGAAGCATTGTCTGCATATAGATGCAATAAATATGCATAATCTCATACCATATAATGCAATAAGGACTTTTCTTCATGTCTTTACAAGAGTTTTTCATTTGAGAGGACAGTGAAATTGATATTATATACATGTGTATTTGCTGTTCATGCAAGGAGGTAATGCTTTTTCTTCAGCAATGAAGTGTTCATCACTTCAGAAAAGAGCACCAAGAGCTTTCACGAGATCCCCATTGGAACCACTTGTTCTCTCTCCCCAGGTTATGAGCAGCTGTCTAATTTGGAGTCTAGCTTTCAAAAAGTTCAAATCATATACAGTGATGAGGAAAAACAAATAGTAGCTGTTGCTATGCTGTATGATGTTGGCAATGAATAATTTATTATTTTCTTTCACAGTTTTTGATTTTCAGTGCAATGTTTTTCACTGCTTATTCTGCACTTTGCCAAACTTGTGCTTAATTCTGATCTTACAGTATTCTCCCATGGATCCAGGCTCCTTATTTACACTTGTAAAAAGTCTCTCTTCAGCCTTCTTGTAGACTCTCCTTAGGTGCTGGAAGCCTGCTTTTATGCTCAGGATTTACACACACACACAAAATTGTTTAGCTTTTTTGCATCTTTTCTGTCATTCTGTATTTTGTTTTAATTGATTAATAAGAATTATCTTCATTCTTTCCCATCTGATTTTAGCACCTACTTTTTACTATACTTAATGAATAATCTCATTTCATAAAGTCATTAATCTGCTTTTTTAATGTAAAGCTTTTGGATTGTTCTCTCCTCTCATATGTTTGTATGTATCTGTTCCTTTCATGACTTTTTAACCTGATTGATTTTTTGTTTTCTTATGGATTTATTTTTTCTTCAGCAGTATTCAACAGAACACCTAAAATATAAACTAATATCCAGTGTTATTTCAGCTGATGGAAAAGGCATATTAAGGCATACTTATATCTTGTCTGACATGAGTTTGAAATTAGAATGTCTAAATGTAGACACTTACATATAGAAGATTTCATATATTCAAAATGTACAACATATTGTCATAGCTCATGGAAACATATCCCATGCATTAAATTATACATGCACAACAATACACTTATTCCCAAATTAGATACTTGAAGTATGGGTAGACACCTCAGTTGCTGTTCTTGTCTTGAAATGAATTCTGTCTCTGGAAATCCACAGTTATAAAAGTTGAAGCCTAATGAAAATTAATTAGTGCTCAAAATCAACTACAAAATCTATTCAGAGATAAGATTTAACTCATTTTATACTCCAGGTGTGCTGCTGATAATTTCCTGATATGGGTGACCAAGGAGCAATGTTTTGCTGTACCTGACACTCATAATCAGGGGAGAACTGGCTTTACATTTGAAATCTGGGAGCAGTCTTGGTTGCAGTACTATGTGAAATAGTTCTCTCATCAGAGCAGAAAATGCCGACAGTGTTTTTTAATCCTGATTTCAGCAAGGCTTTCCACAAATCATAACATTCGTATACATCTTCATATATGAATGGATGAAATATGGGTTAGATAAGTGATTGTTCTGCACGTCAACTGAAAAGAAACTGAACTGTTATTATGAGTAACACAGTCTAAGTGGAGGCCAGTCAGTAGTGATGTATCTCTGAGTTGAACTCTGCGGCCAGTACAATATTTTCGTTAATTACTTAAGGAAGACTGTGTCCTCAGCAAGTTTGCAGATGATATAAAATTGGGAGCACTGACTGACAGATCGGTAAGTTGTGCTGTCATTCAGAGGGACCTTGACAGGTTGGAGAAATGGAACATTGTGAATGTCAGCAAATTCAGAGAAAGGAAGTGATGGGCAGGAATAACCCCATGCACCTGAACAGGATGATAGATCACTGTTTGGAAAACAGTTTTGCAGCAGAGGGCTTGAGTCCTAGAGGGAATGAAGACAAGCATCAGCCAGCAGTAGGTTCTTGCAGCAAAGAACGCGAACAGTCTCCTGGGGTTCATTAGCAGAGTGTTGACAGTGGGTAGAGGGAGTTAGTTCTTCCCATATATGCAGAACTGTTGAGATCATATCTAGAGTGTTGTGTCCAACAGTGAATTCACCCTGGCAAGAGAGACATGGATATTCTGGAGTTAGTTTAAAGAAAGGCAAGGAAGATGCTAAAGGTTTGGAGCACTTCTCTTAAGGAGAGACTGAGAGAGCTGAGAGTGTTCAGGCTGATGAAGCAAAGGCTCAAGGTATTGTTATCAATGTGGTTAACTATGGGTTGGGAGGAGGAAAGAAAACACATCCAGATGCATCTCACTGGTATCTAGTAAAAGGAGAGGAGGCAATGGACACCCATTAATTTTCTATTTAAACATATATATTATGAGGGTGTTAAAATACTGAAACAGGTTGCCCAGAGAGATTGTAGAATCTTCATCTTTGGAGATATTCAAAATACGGTTGTACAGACCCTTGGACAACCTGGTATAGGTGACCCTGCTGTGAGCAGTTTTGGACTAGAGGTTCTCCAAAGGTGCCTATCCATTTCAGCCAATCTGTGGCTCAGCATGTGGTGTTGATTTCAGCTTCTAGAATGCTGGGGAAAGCAGTCAGGGTGTGGGGTATACTAACTTATCACAGTATCAGTTTCATTAAGAGGGTATTGTTTCATGTGTAGAAAATTTGATTTGGCTTAACAAAAATGATAATGCTTGACTAAATTCATAAACATTAACTGAATGCAAGATAAACTGGTGTGCTTGAAAACAGTAGCTTAGGGCATTTCTCCATTCATTATATTGAAGGTATTCCACTTTTGGTAATAAGTAAAATATACTTTAGTGCAAAAAAAATAGTAACATTCTAAAAATAATAAATCTAGTGTGAATTCTATTTATTTTTCTCTTGAGTTTCCTAAACCTGGTCTTTGAAAACTTGATTTTTTTGTTTGTCTGAAATATAATAGATGAATAAGTACACTTCATTATGCTTTAAAATATTGGGAGGAAAATGTTTTTTACTGTTTATCTTCATGAAGCACCAGTTTTCCCTGAGGGCTGTCTAAGTACCTCAGTTACAAGAAAATTATCTAAGAAATTTGTCGTACAACACCAGTGCTCTAAATGACAGTCAACCCATGTATATTTTCTGTCATCCAGACTCTACTAATCTGATGTAGCACCTTCAACAGACATTGGGAAAAAAAAGAACAAATTATGTTCAAACTTAGTATTATTGCCTTGTTCCTTCCATTATCATATATCCATTTCTTGATTTTTTTCTACCTGCATGATGATTTTGCCCTCAGCATTTTACTAGTTTTAATATTAATTTCATTGTGAACATTGCCATATTACCTCCCACAGGCTTTTTAATAGTTTCTGTTTTATGAAGGTTTTTTTGTTTGTTTTTTTTTAATTGATGTATTCAATGACTCTGAGTCCTAACCCTATTAAGGAAACTAATCCCATGAAAAGAGATGAGCCTATTTTGTTTTGAGCAAATGCCAAACCCTTGCAGTGAAAGACTATTATATCAGACTTTTCAGCCAGAAAGAAGCAAAGAAATTAGTGTGTATTTGAATTTGAGATGAAAATTAGCTATTTTGAAAAACAAATCTCTGATAAATACAACAAGGATTTATGACTAAAATTACAGCCAGCACAGATGGTATTTGATGACACTATTTCAAGGTGGGAAATATTATTTTTTTACATTGAAAAGTCAACTTCATAGGTTTGGGATTATTTGGCAGAATATAACACTCTTCTGTGTATGCAATCAGTGCATCTGCAAAGTGACAGTTAGATCCTGTTGGCAATCTGGAAGATATTTCAAACTGTGTTTTCAGATCAATTGCAACTGCCTTTCTTAACAAAGCAGGTTAAAGAGCTGAAAGCTGTGTGTGAATATTGAAAAGCATCAGTTTCTGATCTAAAGCTAAACCAGATATTTACATCTACCTTTAATCCTGGGTCTCAAAGCTTCTCTTGTCAATTTTTGCGTATAAAAGAGGGGTGAGAGGAGGAAAAACCCAGCAATCTTGATTTCACAAATGCTGATTACAGCAATTTGACCTGCTTTCATCACTCTCCTCCTCCCTTCTTCCTTCCAGTAAAAGTCTTTGCGGAGCATTCTTTCATTGTGCAATTTTAAGGTATACTGTTTACTCAGATAACAAATCTCTTCTCTGACAAACTGACTTTCTGGTCTTAAGAGCAATGTAAACATCAAAAAGAATCTTACATGGAGAAATGGAGATTGTTATTTCACGAAGAAGCCTTGATTTTCTAATTCAGAGTGTGGTTTCAAATATGAAATCAATAGAACACCTTAAGTTCACATCTCTATATATCAACTAGATTTGGATTGTAGGTGTTCTAGATATTTCCCAGATCTCAGTTAGGTACCAAAAAGAAGATGCAATGTACAACTTCTTTCCCTGCATAATTTTTCCTTTTCCTGAATGCAAAACTGCCATAAATTTAATTAATATCCAGATGATATATAAATATATATATATTCATGTTTCAGTGGAAAGAAAATGGACTGCATCTTTGCTGCCTACAATTATGACTGAAACAAAGAAGGGATTTTCTCTCTCACAATTAAAAAGATCTTATTTTATTATACTGCTTGACTCATAACTACTATTATTTGTATCACTTCATTTAGACCTAACTGACAAAAATAAAACACAAGCATGATTTTTTAATATATATTAGCTTTCTCCTCTTTTATATTGGTCATGTTAGTTTACAGTGATTGTTATGATGTGGAAAATTGCTTTCAGGGATCTTTCTTGTGTTCAGATCAGATCCACCTGCAATTTCATGTTCTATACTTTCTAGTGTTTTAATCAATTAGGAATCACTGGAAAAATGATAGAAAGTATAATGGAAAGCATCATTATGCTACTGCATAAACCCGTGAGGCACCTTTATTTTAAATTTTGTAGCTCTTGTTCTTGTCCTCAAAAAGTTGATCAGAAGTATGGAAAGATGTTCAAACGAGAAGAAAATTAAATTAAGTGGAAATCTGAGACCTGGAAAAGGGAAGGTAATCTGATTAGGGTCTATAACACACAGATTGCACAGAAAAGTTAGAAGAGGGTTTCTCTCTTTTAAACCAGATCATGATGTATCAAATTGAACTTGTTGAATAATGCTACCAGCCTTTACAGTTTTACCTATATCAGTTAAATTAAATTAAAATCTGGTAATAGAATTCTTGATTCCTAAAGATTTTCATGAAAGTTCATATTTTTTCATACATTCAGCTGCATTTAAATGTAATAAGACTCTGGTAAAGACATCTTAATATAAGTTATATGTTTTTTCACATTGGATGTTACTAACTTCTACTAATTCCCTACTTAATGGAACTATCATTCATGTGTCAATAAAGACATATTTGAGTACTTTGCTACACCAGACTCCTTACTGACATGCCAAAACAAGCCCACACTTAGTAAAAGCAGGTATTCCAGAACCATAAATTGAAACAGAGAAGGCTTCTAAAATAACATGTAAATTATATTGCATATTAGATACTCATGTAAAATTAAGGGAAACAAAACAAAACCTCAGCTCCCTCAGACACCTGTGCTCCAGTCCCTTCACCAGCCTTGTGTGCCCTTCTTTGGACACAGTTGAGCATCTGAATATGCTTCCTGAATTGAGGGGCCCAGAACTGGACACAGCACTCAAGGTGCAGAGGTGCAGCCTCACCAACGCTGAGTATAGGGAATGAATCACTGCCCTGGTCCTGCTGGCCATGCTATTCTTGACACAGGCCAGGATGCCATTGATTCATCTTCTTGACCACCTGGGCACACACCAGCTCATTTTCAGCTTCCTGTCAATCAGTACCCCCAGATCCCTTTCTGCCTGGCTGCTCTCCAGCCACTCAGTCCCCAGCCTGCAGTGCTCCATGGGGGTTTTGTGGCCAAAATCCAGGACCCAGAACTTGGTCTAAAATCTCAATGTTCTTCATGTTGAGTCAATTTCAATTCAATTTTAAGACAGAAGTGAGGAAAAAAAATGTGTTATTTAATATTTGAAAACTCTTCTGATTCTAATTTGAATATCTTTACTAGAGGGCAGTTTATAAATTTTGGGTAATTTTCACACAGTCAGTATGAATAAGTAATGTATCTTAACTATAATAACCAGTCTGTGAAGAATATACCTGTGAGATAGAAAAATAAAGCTAATTTTCTAATGAAACTGTTGGAATGGAGAATTGTCCATATTTTTGTTGTGACATAATTTAGTAACTGCATGAAAGGTATTTGAAAGTTAATAGGAAAAAAGAAAATCCAGTATTAATTTGGTACCAAATGTTTTGCAAGGTAGGACTTACACTGACTTCTCAATTAAAATTGTTTTATGTATACAAAAAGAAAAAAAAAAGAAATAAGAAACAAAAGAGAAAAAAAGAAGGAGAGAAAGCAAACGGGAGTGAAATAATTCCTTTTTTTATTGGTTTCAGAACTGGTTAGCGATTACACAACTGATAATTCATGCTTCTGCTCCTGCTGACAAACTAAATGTTGGAAATCAAACACAAAGACTCACGGGATTTTCCGTGTCTAAACTGCATAGATCTACACTATTTATCTTCTGATTTCATTATTATAGACAGCCTAGATTAGTTAGAAAGTATACTAGCCATTTCATTGCCTAGTTGTTCTTTTTTTTTTCCTTTTCTTTTGATAAAATATACACTTTTGACTTAAAAAAATCTTCACACATATTAGGATTATATACCATAGAACATGGCATCTTTAATCATGAATTAGGTGATCTTTAAGGTCCTTTCCAACCCAAACCATTCTATGATGCTGTGTTCTATAATGTTGAAGTCTTCATGTTTTGTAATTTTTTCCTTATTCATAAAAACATTTTATTATCTTGTCAAGCCACAAACTGACTGTTTTGCCAATGCTGGGTTCTATTGCCTTACAGACAATCTTAAAGTTGTTTGTATTCTTGTTCTTATGAGAGTTACGCACAAAGCAGTTCGTGTATGATTGTTGAAACTGACTGCTATTATGCCAGCTATTACACCTCACTCCAGGCTTCCACATAGTGATGCTTCAGTAGCAGATATAGCAAATAATGAAATTGGAGATTGGTTGCAGACACATATACATTACAGGACTTCAATTCAATTCCCTATTTTTCTGTTCATATATGTCTGAGGTATGGAGAAAAGTGAAATATTATTAGATGACTAGAAATGAACTTGTATCAAAGCCTGCTATATTTTTTCATTATTATTTATTAAGCTGAAACACACAGACAAAAATTTCCTAGGAAAAAAACTTTCTTTTAATTTGCTTTCAACTTCAAACTTCTCTGTAATTTGCTTGTTCATGATACAGATAGCTACACTTATTTCACTAGATAGAATGAGCACTCTGAAGGAAAGTGAAGAGATTCTTTTTATTGCTTGTTTTAAAAGTTTTAAAATTAAGAGCAGAGCATTAAAAATATAAGGACTTTTTTATTTGTAGTATTTGCAAGTGATTTAAAATTTGAAAAGGAAAATGCAGAGCCTGAGGACTAGGGAAAGGAAGGACTTGAATGAATTTAGAAGGGGAAAAGTTCATTTTCAAAGGATATAATTAATTGGTTGCCTTGGGACTGAAACTAATTAGGAAAGGAATAAGAAAAAAAAGACTTTTTTTTTTGAAAATCTGTATGTAATATTTGGTTTGATGCTCATGTAGTTTTTATGTGTATTTCTAGGACTGTGTGTTCAAAGCAATTGCAGAGTGTTCTGTGTGTTTTTACTGCACTTTGACCCAGACACTGTTGTATACCACCAGCTTTTTTGCTGTTTCTCTAGGGCAAAAGCATCATAGCATAATGAAACTAACCAAACCAAAGAAATACACCTGGAAGTAACACCTCAAGCATCAATTCAATGAACAGTTACAGCTACATCAAGAAATTAGGCTTTCATCCTGGATTTACAAGCTAAATCAAGCTGAAATACCTTCACAACAAAGGTGTTCCAAGGGGATGACATATAACCAATGAAATGTTTCACTTCTACAGCTCAGAAAACAACTTTGGGGGAAAAAAAAAACAAACCATCAGTCACATTTTCCTGTGATGACTGTAGGTTCAATATATATGCATAACACAAAGTGAAAATTATAAAAGTACATTTCTTTAAATTATTTTCAGTCACAGGTGGTATGCAGGGCACACCTGACAATTATGTTTTAATTGCTCTGAAGAAGTGATATAGAGAATAATCTCACCACTAGAGATTAAGTTAAAAAAATTAAGCCTCTCTAAGATACTGGAGGGAATTAGTTTCCTCTGGCTTAACATTTATTACCATTTGATGACGCCCTGTCTACATTAATATTTTGCTTCAGCACAGTAAAAAAAAATTAGTGTAATCGTTGCTTGTGATTTGAAATTAGCATTAGCTTTGCATTAGCAGGAGTGAGTGTATGTATATTTTTAGTAGAAATTATTTTAAAATATTTTTATTTTCTTGTTTTTGTTTGTTTGTTTGTTTAATGCATTGCATCTCTGATTTCATCGGGCTATTTTGGTCCTACTGACAATATAAACTTAAACATCACTAACTTAAAAGCAAATGACATTCTTTCCCTTAGTGGTTTTTTTTCTAGTTTCAGAGGATTTTTTTAATGAGGATGGTTGAAACAACCTAATGTTCAAACTGGTGTGTAAAATTAAAGGCCTTTTCCACCACAACTGTCCTTTTTATAAATGTGACTTCTTTAAATAGGTGAGTTACTCTTCCATTAATATGTGCTGTGGAGGGGAAAAGCAGAGAATTTGAAACATTTTGCTCATATCTCTTTTATACCAGGTTCCCAGTTGCCACATTTTTTACACTACAATTTATGGTGAAAACATAATCATTCCATTGTGTTTGAAATGTAAAGAAATTTATGGTTAGGGTGATTTAATTTATGTAAAACAGTTTAGGATCTTAACAAAATATTGGAATTGTTTGAGGGATACAAAATAAAACTTTAAAGCCCTGTCTTAATTTAAGTATATAAATTAGAGAGGAATTGCTTAATTTCTTTATCCATAATAGAATGGTGAAAGATAACAAAAAAAAAAAGATGTTAAATGCATATTTATTTAAAATTATCAAAACAGCCGTCTAAAAGCCTGACAACAGTTGGTTGACTATAAAAGTTTTATTGTAAAGGTGAAAATGTAGAAGGTAAAATGTTTAGGGACAAAATTCAGCAAACTAGCTAAAAAAACATATTCAAAACTGTGAAGGATAGACTAGACCAGTGAGTGGCTTTAGAATTTTTTTGAGAAACAGTGGAACGGCTGAAACTATTGAATATCTTGAAAAGACAACCTATACATTTCATGGAAGAGGTCTTTGTGTGGCTTAGGCTACAGAGAATTCAGAATAATTATGTCAGTTTCTCTACAAAAACTGACTATGACATAATATAAAAATAATCCTTATTTTCTGGGGAGCTTTTATGTTTCGAAAACCTTGAAGACTTTTGTCAAAAATACTTTTAAAAATAAATTTCCAGCGTCCAAGATGTAGGTCACATATTTATTTGGACTTCTTCAAAATAAAAGCTTTTTATTCTTGGGGAGGTGGTAGTCATATCTTGTGCACAGCTGATATGTCATTAACAATCGACACAGGGTGTACCAATGAGATGCTAATAATAAGAGCTGATTCGGATATATTTTGCTGATAGATGCCTTTCACTGATCTCATATAATTTCTTCTGATTTTCTGGAGTTATCAAGTTAAACTGATTTCAGTCGTGCCTATAAATGCAAACTGAAGTCAATTCTGTCTTACTTTGGGATTTCACTGTTTCTTCAGTTTTGATTTGGTTAGGGAAGGAAGAAGACAATTATTACAATATACCTCTGCTTCTTACAAGTGCTGCTTTAAACTTATAAAACTCAGCCATTGATTTCATTGTATGTATTTCCTTATTTGTAGATTTTTTTTTTTTATTCAGTGTCTTACAGAATCATAGAATAGTTTAGGTTGGAAGGGATTTTAAAGATCATCTAGTTCCAATCCCTGTGCAGGAACACCTTTCACTGGATGAGGTTGCTCAAAGCCCAGTTCAACCTGGCCTTGAACACTTCCAGGGATGGGAGATCCACAGCTTCTAAGGACAACCTCTTTCATATCTCACTACCCTTACAGTAAAGAGTTTCTTTCTAATATCCAATCTGAATCTGCCTTCTTTCAGTTTAAAACCATTACCTCTCTTCCTATCACTACATGGCCTAACGAAAAGTCCCTCCCTGTCTTTCTTGTAGATCCACTTCGGGTACTGGCTGTTACAAGGTCTTCCCAGAGCCTTCTCTTCTCTGTGCTAAACAGCCCCAGATCTCTCAGCATCTTCATAGAAGAGATGGTCTAGTATATGGTGAGAATGGTTTGTCAAATTCAGAAAAGTTTTTCACCTTTTGTGTCATAAAAGATGAAGAGTACTGAAGCAAAATTTTGAGCCTGGCTCCATCTTCTTTGCATCTTTCCTTGAGGCATTTATATACATTGATGTGATCCACCATGAGACTTCTTTTCTGCAGACTAAAGAGTCACAGCTTTCTCAGCCTTTTCTCATATGAGAAATGTTCCAGTCCTTTCATCATCTTAATGTCCCTTCTTTGGATTTTCTCCAGTATTATCTTCTGTCTCTCTTATCATGGGGAGCCTGGAACTGGACACAGTGGTCACCACATTTGGCCCTACCATAGCTGAGTGGAGGGAAAGGATCACCTCCTTGACTTCTGGCAACATTACTCCTCAAGCAGCCTAGTGTCTTGGATTCTAATTAAATTGAAATGGGAATTTCAGAAGAGCACAGAATCAAATATTCCAAGTTACTTATCTTTGACTATAATAGAGCACTTGAGCTCGGAACTTTAGTCACTCTTGTACCCAAATAACAAAGCACAGTCACTGAGTTTGACTTTCAGTTTCTTCACATATGAATTCAATAAAATGGATACCATCTCTCCAGCAACGTGTTTTGATGCAAAGTGAAGTAGATCAGTTTAAATCACAGATAGTATTTGTCTTACTCGGGGTGAAAATTTGCAACACATTCCAACATCTGAGGCAGGCACTTGACATATGTGGCTCTGCTAATAAAGTTCCCTTCCATCCTTTGTACGCCATTCCTTTAGTGCTATCTGAAGTGGACCTAAAGCAGTGGATCAGGAAAGCAGTTTCCACTAAGACAGGCACTGACACTGCCAAGACTGCTGGCAAACAGATGTACTCCGAGGACCACAGCTGGTACCTGACTCAGGAAGTGTGTGTGAGTTCCAGTGCCTTTTGTCTGCCTATGCCAGATAGAGACATAAATTCCACTGCCCTTTTCCAAGTTGTTATTGCCCTAAAGCAAAGAGTTTGCAAGCTGTGATGAGTCTCTGCTAAAAGGTTTCTTGTTTCTAGTTTCTTGTATAAAGAACTTAGGTTATATTCAGAAATCCCTTCCAACCTACATTCTTCAGTGATTCCGAGCAGTAAATTATGGCACAAACATGGATTTAAACATTTGTCTACAATTAAAAGTAGCTATAAGGTCACAGAAAGTTAACTGGAAAGCCTAAACTACAGTACACAGCTGTAATGATGAAGAATTGCTATACACAGGGAGCTCATATCCCTGCGGTATAGGTGATCTGTAGGCATGTCCCAGGACACGTGTTACAGGGGGGAACTACAGGGAAGTGAGAAAAAAGTGAGTTGGAGAAGAAGCAAACTGACCTGTAGCCACTCCAAAGATTACACTTTCAAAAGAGGTAGTCATCATCAATGAGGTTTACCTGCTGTAGTAAAAAAGGAAAACCTTATATTTGAATATTAGATTCTGTGTAGCCATACTTGAGTGAAAGTCTCAGACAAAAATTAAGTGCTTTAATTTCTGGTTTTGTTTTTGATAGAGGAAAGTATTCTCAGATGTATTAAAAAACTTTTGTGGCCTGAGACCTCAGTACCTCAGCTGTGGAAACAGAAATGAGAATGATAAAATAAAAATTATTGTAGTTGGTTGGTTTTCTTTATTGTTTTGTTTGTTTGTCTGGTTTGGTTTTGTCTTGGGTTGTTGGGGGTTTTGGTTTGGTTTTGGCTTTTTTTGTTTGGTTTGGTTTGCTTTGTTGACTTTTTTTTTTTCTTTAGACTTTGAATTTCAAAAACTTTATATTTACATACTTTGGACAATCACTTTCTTTGCAGAAGTACATAGATTATATAAATGATGACAAAAGCATGGACTGACTACCCAATATCCATTTCCCAGTTCAGAAATACTAATTGTGACAGTCTACAATATCAAAGAAAAACACTTATGTAAGTAAAAGAATGTGTGATTGAACACTGAATTGTATTTATTGTCATTGGGTGAATAAAAAAAAAAAAGAGGAAATCCGATTGAACACTGAATTGTATTTATTGTCATTGGGTGAATAATAAAAAAAAAAAAAGACGAAATCCCTTTTTGGGAGAAGAGCCTGACCTAATGCATGCCATAAGAATTCTCTAGAGTCCTTTATTTTGTTTATTCTTAGTGCATTACAAAGGTGGTCCTTTTTACATAGAGACATTTTTACATAGAGAGCTGTCTAAATTCAAGATGTCGCTAATGTGATTACTGGGAGTATGAGCACACAAAGGCTGGTTTCTTATCCCCACATTTAAATGCTATATACTCTTTCTTCTGCTTCATTTAGATGCTGGTAAGTATCTATGTAATTCTTCACTTCTTTTATCAACCATATCAGCAGGCTATAGGAAAATCATATCCAATATACACAAATCTTCCACAGCAAATCAAATCTGAAGTCAGAAATACAAATTATGGACTAGAAACAGAAAAACATATTTGTTTCTATTTTTTTGTCAAATAAAAATTACTCTACCAACAACAACAAAAAAGACATTTTTCACAGCTAAAGCATATGGCACATTAACAAACAAAGATAAATTGGAAAGTATGTGTTCCTAGTCACTTGAAAGACAAATTTGTTCACTATTGGTTGTTTTCTGATACCACTATATCTTTGTGAAACTATGGAATGTTTGAGAGAGAATTTCTCTGTATTTTTCTTTCTCATCCTCTGACTCCTTCCTTCCCCCATCTTATATGCAGCTCATTTTGCTCTCTGCTTATGCAGGCACACTTATGTCAATTAATTTTGCTTTGTTTTCACTTTTTGATGGGCAGTCCAAATCTTTTTTTTTTAAACTGCACATTTGTTTGATCTGTCTGATTAATCACAGCAAAACTATTTAAAAAGATTTAACAGTATAGGGAATTTTAAAAGTACTGCATCCTATACAATGGCAATTTACAAGAGTTGTCATCTGCAAGCAATGTTTTCTAACAGTGTTACAAGCTGTTAGCCTTTTGCTGTACACAACCTAAGCATAACCTCAAAAACAGTAATAACCTGATCTCTCACTGCTGAAAACTGGTCTCATTTGTGACAGAGAAATTCTGTATCTAGGAAGAATTTGATAAAGTGGGTCAAGCACATGGCTACCTTGCAGATATCACTTTGAGGGGAGAGAATAAAAATTTTATCATTTCTTTCTAACCTGTTAACACTAATTGCTTTCCACTGCACACTTTGAAAGGAAGATATTTGTTTTCCAGTCTTTTTACAATGTTTGCAGAGTATTCTGAATTATATGAAATGCACCCTAACCAAATAAGAGCAAAGATGTGTGTAATTCTTATACAGATGTTTAGTAGTCCAGCTAAGTCAGCCTGGATTTTGTTGTCATATCTGAATATTGAAGGAGGTATGGCAAGTAAGCAAATGCTACTATCTAAAACATTTTCAAGTCCTTGAATATTTTCAGTGCTTTAACACCTACAATCCATGAGGGTAAAAGTGGTCTCTTAGTCTGGGTTTCCCCGTGGGAGAGGAAGACAAACACATGGATAAGAAAAGGGTTAAATGCACATATCTAGAGCAGACCCAGCTTAGGGACTCTGTGATGCCACAGCAATACATCAATGCAAATTATTCTTATAGGATGGAGTGAGGATAGAGAAAGAAAAAAGCTGCAGTAGGATAAAGAGAAAACAATAATTCAAGTGAGATCAAAGTCAGCATTCAACCTTTAATAATGTGTTGGATCCTGACATGAACTAGTTGATTTTTAAATACCTTAGGGTTAAGTTTTCCTAGTACAAATCGATGCAGCAATGGATTTAATGAAGAATATATTGATCTACAACCACTGATTTATTGCAAAAGGCAGCTTTTAAATTTCATTCTGGGAAGCAGAATTTGGGACACCTACATTTTAATGTCCTAAAATATGGTCTGTTGGTCACTGGTGACCAACTGATTATGAGAATTGAGACTCTTTTCTTTCCTGCAATACTTTTGGTCACATATTAAGAAGTGAACACTCTCACTAAAACCACAAATAATAAAAATAAACATGTTTTATTGTGAAAGTCAATTGCATATCATAACAAATTGAAAACTTTAAGGACACTGCTATTTATCATCATAAACTCACCACCTTAGCAGGAGGGAGGCAAATATATTATACATTTTAACTTGTGGAAATAGTGACATTTTACATGTGCCTCTCCTCAGAGAATACTTCAGCTAAATGTCTGTAAGCATTACTCAGGATTATTCATGTGTTCAAGATGTATTCATGTGTTCAAGGCCAGGCTGGATGGGGCTCCTAGCAACCTTATTTAGTGAAAGGTGTCCCTGAAAGGGGAGGTTGGAACTTGAACTTTAAGATCACTTCCAATGCAAATGATTCTATGATTCTGTGATTCTATGATGTATTCTCTTCAATATGTTTTCTATGCTTTAACTATTACTTGATAATGCTATTTGATTTTACAAGATTATTTCAATAATCTATCAAAAATATGTAAGCACTTTACATATTTTATACTAAATCATCCTTAATTTTTTCTTCTATGTACCATTCAAACTACTCAGTCACTTAACATAAATATACCTTTCTTAACATTATAATTAACACATTATGACTGAGGTCTTATACATTTGTTATCCTCATTCCTTTTATAAATAATATTTTTTTTGCATTGTTTGATTTTTTATACATGATGTATAGCTACCCCTTCTAAGAGCCTTAATACAAAAGACAATAATGTTAGAAAAAATTATATTCTTTAATTTTAAAAAGTATTTTAATGTATGGAAATTTTTATCCTGTGTTTCAATAAGGTGTGATTTGATCAGCATGTTTGATGACTAAAATAAATTGATTTAGGTATATGTCAATATTTTTAAATCATTATTTTTTTCTGTATACAACAAATATTTTGATTCAAACCCCTTTAGAATCTGAAGATATAATCTGAAGATATACCTAATTCTTCATCAGTAAGAATTTTGATGAGATGTTGAATTATTTGAAGCTTATAAAGGTTCCTTTCATTCTCATAGAGAAATATTTATAAAAAATGTCTGCCAGTATTTCTCAGAAAATGTTCTTTTTATTTGTGAATTTATTTGCTAAAAGTACACAAGGAGTTTCAAATCAACCTGTCAGTAGAAGGTAGGTTTTTAAACTTATTTTAGGCCTGTGCTTTCTAAATCTCTGGATTTGTCAGGAAATCTTTGTGTAAGACTATATTTTTTCACAAATCTATATTTTCCTTATTAAATATATTGTTCTATGTGAACTCAAGGAAGTAATTTATAATTGGGTTTAATATTTAAATATCAGATTCTCAAATGAATGGAAAATTGAGCTCTACATATTTATCACCAGTGAAGATTCAGTTTTTAATCTGGGCTGCAAGTTCAATAGTTAATCTCCAAGAAAATGTTGATGCTGGATAAAAAGCTATATAAAAGAAAACTACTATGCAACCAGTTACACAGAGTCATCTGGTTAGACACAACATCAAGGAAGTTCCATGTGTTTTTAACTGCATAGATTAACTGATAATAAATACGACTATCATGGCTTAAACCTGAGTGCAACAGTCTGAAAAATGTGTATGTAACTCTAAATAGAAACTAAGAATTTTGACAAAGAAGTGGATCAATGTAAAGGCTGATATATTTTCAGCCTTGGCAAAGTAATAATTTGTGGTATAATCTTATTTATTACAATAAGTACAAGGTAAGGGCAATATCAATAGTCAACAAGTATTGCATATTTCCATAAAAGATTGGCTTAGAGACCTCATAAGTGATTTGTGTTGCAGTTTAATTGCATAAAAATTGCAGGTATTATTCGGAAACAAATTGAAACACTATAAAACAGCGTTGCAAGGACAAGGGTAGCTACATGACAGACCTACAGGCTACTACAAAGCTGCCAATATAATTGTCTGAAGAATTTGCCAAGGAGACAAATACTGCTGGTAGAAAATAGTGTTCCTCTCCCTGACATTTGACAAACATAGGGTGAAACTGTTCTTCATTCTCACACAATGTTATTTTATGTCTACTAAAGGTTATCACAGTTGTGTTTTTCTAGTTCTGTCTTATACAAATTCCTATAGGAATTCTGAAGCTCTGAGAAGCTGATTTGTGCGCAAAGAATAAACTTTTCAAACTCTGATATGATTCTAAAATGTCACTTGTCCTGCAGCACACAGATACTTCTAAGGAATGGAAGCTTGAGAAGAACAGTTTTAGTAGAATTGTAGTGATGTTCACATCTGTCAAGTCAGCAAGTCAAATCTAATAATTTTATGTTTGTATTCTGATACTTTGTTCCTTGCAGAATTACCAAAAGAACTATCCTGGGCTAACTCTAATGAAGTCCAGCAGATAACCTGGAGCAGAAAGTTCTGTTTACTATATAAAGCTTAAATGATGTATCAGGTCAGAGGAAACATAAGCTGGAATATAATGAATATAAACCATAAACTTGTCACTGAAAGTCCCATTTCAGGATGAACCCCTTAGCTGTTGATCGGCCAGAGCACAGCTGATCTGAATCTTCTGAGTTTTTGAATACAGGAAAGGCAAAGGCTCAGCATATTCAATGAGAATCTGAACTGTGTTGAGCACACAGACACCATATTCATTAGTGAGAGAACATAGAGTACAGCTGAGAGCAGGAGACCCACCAGTGTAGGATACTGACTAAGAAACTTCAGAAGTAGCACTGTTGGAGAGATACAAGAAGTTGCCTTTAGGTTGACCTATCAAAGCGAAAACGAATGAAGAATTTAAGATGGATGCAAAAGCACAAATCCTATATAGATAGAAGTTGTTTATATTTTCATTTGAACTTTGAGTTTAGTGAAGGATCTAGAGAAAAGGCCAAGGACAGTAAAACGTCAAATAAAATGTTCTTCACATAGGAAACATAATTCTAATTATCCAAAGACTGTAATGTGTCAAAAGATCCTGGAGTCATAGCAGCCTATTTTCTGAAATTGAATTGAATTAGCTAAGTGAACATCAGTGCTCAAAAAGTTAAACTGAACATCACAAAGTATTAAGAAAGAAATAAAACAGAAAATTTCATTATGCTATTATTCCATTATGTAGAAACTCCTTATTCTTTCACTATCTTTGGGGTTGTATGCAGGTCTCATCCTCCCATCTCAAAAATCTTGAAACAGAACTCAAATAGAAAATAAGGAAAGCAAAGAAAATGATCAAATATATAAAAGGTTGTTGTATGAGGACAGGTTAAAACACTGTAACTCTTCTTTGGGAAAGAAGAAACTGAAAGACATTAAGATACAGGTTTCTAAAGTTACATATAGCATTTAAAAAAAAATATTGCAGGTTTGTTGCCTAGTTTTGCCAGAAGTGAGGCAGATGAGAAAGGATTAGGCAGAAGGCTTAGTTGGTCTATTTTCATACAAAATATAAAAATCTGTGGGGTTCATTTAAAATGCAAAGAGGTTCAAAAAAATCTTCAAAAAATAATGGCAGAAAAGGTTTTTTTATAGCTAAGGGGTTATATTTCTCTTTTAGCTGTTTGTTTTTCCTGAGTGCATGCCAGAGTCTTAGATTAGATATAAAGCTAGACAGGCCTTTGACCTTTTCAGATAGTCTTAACTTACTGTTCTTTATACCTTGCTCATTACAATAGACAATAAAAAAGGATATCAGGACAAGTACGATAATACTTACTTGTTTGCATTGCTTGTTCATTATTTTTCTCTTAAATATAATTTACAGACCTTGATGTCTTAGAAATCACAGCTATAGTGTGATTGGGTTAGATAAGGGAACAGCATGCCCTGTGAAGCTGCTTGTTGAATAAACCATGACACAGGCATATTCTAAAAAAATTCCTGGAATTGACATCTGAATTTACCTCTGGAGAAATTATGATATTGAAACCTTACCCTCCACCCTCTTTCATACAGTATCATGTGCTCTTCCCTTGTCTTGCTTCATCTTGCTCTTCTCTGGCCATGGATTTGCCAAATTGAAGAAAGTCTTTTGGTTTTACTTCTCAGTATGGGTTATAACTATATGTGTAGTCCTATCTGCCATACTGCTTCCATAGAACATTCAGTTTTTAACAAGGTTTCAATTCTTCTGACCATTATGGCCCATGAAGTGATTGCTAAGGGAAAGTCTTAAGGTGAGACAAGAGTTACTTTGGGAACAGTCTGTCCTAAGCAGGCTTCTCTTTAAATCCATTAGGGTCCTGCACAGACTTTTGACTCTGGACCTGAGCTTAAATGGGGAGACAGCTGGCAATAACTCAGAGCAGCTGTTCTCTTCCCTTTCTCCCTGCTGCCAGGGCAGGTGGTCTCTCGAAATCATCTGGTTTGTTAATAAACATATAATAAAATTGCATTCACTTGGTTGCATTTGGCAAGAATCTAATACTTCTGTCAGATTTTATCAAACCTCTACCATTCACAATGTTGCAATAAGTGGGGACTGAATTGGTGGGTGCTTCTGCAAAACAGATTGAATACATTGAAGCATATCCTGCTGATGGTCAAGTCTAGCTGAGCCTCTGTGCTCTTCAAGGCACCATAGAGAATTTGAGTTTAGTTTATCCTTTTCTGCTTACTCTTTTGCCGTGTCACCTGGGTGTTAACTTCCAAGATGCTTTGTTCAAGCCAGCTTGAAACTAGGAAAATACACCCGTTACTAGACATTAAGCATTTTTCAATCTCCTAGATTGTGTCTGTTAAATACAAAATAAAAAAACCTCTACTCACTCTTAACAAGCATTTGGTCAACTTTTCTTGACACATACATTTAGTCAAAACAGAGTATTTTTTTTTAATAAATCCCACTGGAATATACATTTTTTTTCTTCAGTTTCCAAATTACTGTTAAATGGTTTAGCACAGTTCTTCTAACAACCTCTCTCTGATGGGTCTTTTTGATATGCATTTGGAAGTTAGATCCAATTAGAGTAGCTGTAGAACTGTTTGGCATATGTCTTATAAAATTCTTTACCCCCTGCTCTCCTCCGTACTTAATACTCCCTAATTAACTCTGAAAAGAAAATCAAAAGGATTTGACACACATAGCAGTTTTCACCCAGACAAACACAGAAAAGGACTCCACAGACTACCTTTGAAAACCACACTCACAGAGAATGAATAAATGAGTTTATAAAACAGAAAATACTGATATATATATCTGTATATGATTTGCACACGGGTCTTCAGGTTCTAAAATAAGTCTTTTTGTTTATAAATATCCCAGGTAGGCCCTTTAGGTCAAACCCTCATACTTTCTAATGAAGACAGAGTTTGTACTCCTAAATTGTTAGAATATAATATATATAATCTGTGTAATAAGGGAGTACAATAAACTTCAACAAAACACATATCTCATGGATTGTAGGAATAAAAAAGAAGTAGTGAACAAAGGAGATAAAATGAGACACTGACTATACGAGCAATTACTAATGTCAACTATTTTTTATTTGTATTTTAAACTAATACAGAATTAGACTCTGTTGCCCACAATCAGATAACTGAGAACATACTCCCTGATGTTCTAGTGTCTTTGTTAAAACTGATTTTCCTCTTTCAGATTTCAAGATTTTAGGAGCAGTGAATATATTTTATATGTGCATTATGTTTTATAGTTTTGGTTCATGATTGAAATGGTCTTGGTGGGCCAGCACTAGTTATCTGACTCATTATGAAGCAATAAAATGAAACTGATTCTACATATGCAGTTAAAGGCAAGAATAAAGCAAAAAAAAATCATTGATGTCATGTATACCATTTTACACCAGTTGGTATTTTTTCAGATTGGGTTCTTTCAATTGAATGGCTCATTCAAGGTGGTTCTGCTCAGCTCTCCATCTCACCCTTGTGACTATATCATTGGCTACAGTTAGTATTCATTATTTTTGTGTAAAAATTGTGTTCATATTAACCTTATCAATAATTTTTTTTAGTGTCAGCATTATGATATCCTCTTTAGGTGAATATCTATCAACAGTTAAACTAACCCAAAAGCAGAGCAAATAATCTGAAAATTAAACAACAAAAATCAACTGCCAATACAAGAGGATAAGCCCAGAACAGATCATTTTTTCCAATCAAATATATTTGTTTCCCATATTCAACATCTACTCCTTATGTTTATATCTGCAAGGTTTTCATTGTGTCTTTTTTTTATGTATTTATCCACCTCTTAATTCTGATTATTTTATAATAGTAAATTAATAATAAATACAATGCTAAAACTCTTGCTTGGTAACAACCATCTTAAAAACTTGAAAACAAAGGTCAGTTTTGAAGAAGGTTCAAACAGATGTAAATACCTAGTTATTATATCAAGAGATGTGGAAGTGATAGTGAGTCTGTCTATGCAGGCGTCAATAATTCCTACAGAAATTCTATACTTTTTTAACTATTCTAAAATTGTTAAATTTATCTTACTATTGCCCTGGGATAATATTCTCATGGGAAGGGGGTGGTGCTGGTGAAGGTAGAATGATCAGGAACAGGGTGATACTAAGGGTTTTCAATGACTAAGCTGTCATTCCATGTTATTCTTATTGTGCAGATTTTTAACCTTATTCATACCGTGGAAAATACACATGCTTATTTGCATGTTGATAATACTATAAAGTAATGGGAACAAGGTATTCCTCAATTTATTTTTTTTTGTGTGTGTGTCCTATTTCTAACCTCACAAACACTCTTCATAGTAAAGCAGGAAGTGGATGACTGAAGCTGTAGAAGCTTTCTCATCAAAGATATCTTCAGAAGCGGAGTAAATCTTGTCATCTTCTAAATCTAATATTTCACACTCTCACCTCAACTGACAGAGGTAAGGAAGCATTCAAAGATACAACAAATGACCATTAGACTAATGGGGAAGAAAATCCAACGCGAACCTACTTCCCCAGAACAGACCTCAGAATGTCATATGACTTGTCAAAAGCCTTCCAAATTCCATTCTTCCTGAGAAGAATTGTTGACTTAAGACCCAGGGGGACACGAACGGATGAAGATAGCACCAGGGAACAGCAGTAGGTACAGGGAAGGTTGTTCTTTTATAACAATTTTCAGAGTATTATTGCTCATTTCTTGTATTAATGAGATACTTGGATTACTGGACTCTTAAAATGTTGCTTACACTAACAATAAAGACATACCTGCACATGCAGTATGCTCCTTTCACCTGTAACATCATTATGAGGGTGACAATGGGTTACACATAGTTTTTGAGGGCAGTCTATGTGATATAAACATATATTGAGAAAAATGCACATATAGATATATGTGTATTAGAAGCCCCCTTCTGAAAAAGATTCAAATTGGTCCCAGTTCTCTTGTTTGTCTCAAAAGAAAAAGGAAACTCACTTGAGCAAAATGTATCTAATTATAATTTTTATTCTTGGGGAGGGTTGCAAACTCCTGTATGTGAATGAGAAACAGTTTTAGTCACAAAAGACCCGAATCTGCCCTCACTCCTACCTGTAAAACCCCATTAAAGTCAGGGGATTACATAACTGAAACAGAGAGTAGAACCTGGCCTTCATAGCTATGCTATTAACATTAGTAATAGCAACATTTTAGACAAAATGAATTTTAGTTCTCATGAAAGTTCATTACTGTCTTAAAGATTTCATAGCTGCTTCCTGCCACAGATCAAATGGCTCAGGAACAACATCAGAAAAAGCTGCTCAAATCAATTCTATCATTGTGCCTGATCACTGGTGTCGTGGAACTGCTCCTAAAGGTGAAGTTGCAGTGCAGTCAGTTGGAATGGGTTGAATTACATATTGCAGTCACTGATTTTTTTTTAATTATTATTTCTGTTCATGCATAGGTTTTGATTTGTATAAATGTATTTGAAAGGCATCACTGTTCAACAAGTACAGCCAGAAAAAAATCTAAGTTTTGGGTGCCTCACTAAAGACTCAGTCTTGAAATGCACTGAGACTTGTCATGGCATTTTTTTGTGACATGGCATTTCTGCTCTTTGAAAAATTGACTGAAGGATTCAGGAGAGTGGTGAATGATAAATAACAAACAAGACTGAGCAATAGTTTGTTTTGCTAACAAATCTTCACGTTTCAATACAGATCATCCTTCAGGACTGCTCTCTCTGGTATCTATGATTACAGAAATAACACATTCATTCCTTTTCATCAATATGAAGTAAAAAGGGTCAAAAATAGACGTTGAACTAAATTGATGTTAGAAATCTGATCAACCATTCATGTATACTGGGCTTTACCAGTTCTACATAAGTTTTAGGTCAAGAAAAAAGGAAGAGGAAAAAGTAAATATGAATTGCATCTTAGTCTCTTCTACCTTGGAATTCAAAACACAGACAGAATGCTGCATAAGCCTGTAGTTTCACACCACAAGATCAAACAATTCCTCTCTAATTTGCTTCCTCCTTCCTCATACACATTTTTCTTTGTCCATTTTGGTTTACCTCTGAAACTCAGATACAATGGTGAGCTGGTATGCTATTCCAATTTGTTAAAATATATATTTGCATACATCTATATCTTCATGTTGTTGGTTATTTTAAAACAGGTTAGGAAAAGGCTTGATAAAGATTAGAAGTAGTGTAAAGTAAAGGGCAGAGGTAAAGAGACCAAAGATTAAGTACCATTTAAAAATACAGACCCTCATAAATATTGTTTGAAACAAAAATTCTGAACTTATAAGTAGTCAGTAATAATGCTGCTACCAGAATTTAAATGTTTCTAAATCTGTAGTTAGTGCTCTGAGCTATATAAAATGCCATAGGTGCATGTCACTTTGGAACCCAGCAATGACAATTTTACATGCTAGCCTTAACAGTTCATTGATTGAGAATGAATGCATGAAGGTGCTGGAAGATCTCAGAATATCTGCAGTGACTGACGACTCATGCTGACACATTCAGTAAAGCAAAGAATGGTAGGAAAACCTTCTTCTGTCACTTTATAGTTAGGGTACAAACTCTATTCTATATTCTACTCTGAATAGAGAGTAAGTCAGTGTGTTGGTACACTAAGATCTTAATGAAAGATGGGTTGTAATGTAAAGTTAGGCAAAAAGCAAGCACTTGACATATTTAAATTCATAAATATGTATGAATTTAAAAGATACACCACAATTCAGATAAATACAGATTAGAAATAAAGAATACTTAAGAAACTACTAATCTTTGAGATTATTCAGACCCAATTTTGTTTACACTTTCACCAGATTAAGTTATTTTGATTCATGTATTCATAGAAGAATTTCATTACTGTACCCGTTTTGTCAGACTTACATTCAAAGACAAACTGCAAGTCCATAGGAAATTGCAAAGCATAGAGAATTTTTATATAAATGCTTATACAAATGTCTCTGAACATCATGTATCCTCTTTGCAAAGCCCTTTCCTAGGAGACATTGTGAAATAAGATATAGTTTGGGTCTGTTGCACAAAAGAAGCTTACTCTTGCAGAATGCTTGCCTTAAGTGAAAAGACAGAGTAATTATTCATAATATTTACATTAACTTAACATTTATAATATATCAAAGAATGTAAAAAGATTTAGATTTAGGTTATTTATAAACCCTTGACTTTCTATTGATTATGATATAGTCTAACGGAGGTGTAGCCAAATGTCACTAATATCTTTTACCTTTTAAACTGAGAAGTTGTTTATACTTTCAAGGCTTCTGAATTGAATGCTACAAGGGGGAATAAAGATATAGAATGGTCTAAAGAAAAGTTTATGCCTGTCCAAGTGTATGGACAGAAAAAGAAGGGAAGACACTTGGAGTGCAACTGATTTGAGTCCACCCTTCTATATATACATGACAAGAAAGGAGTATATAGATGACCTATCTGACAAGATGTGGGAGATTATTATGGGTTAGTTATGCTCACTTAAGTTTAGATATCTGTATCCAACTTCTTTCCTCAAGGTCCCAATACAATCAGTGAAGATTCAGACAATAGCGTTTTAAGAAGTACTCATCTTACGCTGAAGTAGATATTAAAAAGTTGTCAGATAATCAGTGTGATTTTTCTTCCATTAACAAGAACACAAAGCAACTACTTCTTATGGAGACATCAGAATTTAAGATATCTAAATCTAAGTATCACAAATCCATTAAAACAAGCAAATAGAACATAAAGGAACAGGAGGTAAAAAGCAAAAATCAGATCTCAGTATCTGAAACACAGTGGTCATTAGAATTTGCCATGGTTTATATAAATCCTATTCTACCCTGTGTAAATGGTCTTAAAGGGTACTTATTTTTACAGTATACCTGAATTAGGATAGACATACTACTAGTTTCTGATTATTTCAAAAGTAACTTTTTAAGGTAGGAATTCTCATAGATTTTTTCTCCCACTGAAAACAGGAACACTTTAACTGTTTTCTGGTTTAGTTAGTTAAAATCTGTGTTTCATGCTTTGCCTGGTCAAAAAAACCCCAAAACAACACCAACAAAACAAAACAAAACAAAATCCAAAACACAACAAAAAATCCCCCCAAAACCCAACAAAACTAGGGGAAAAAAAGAAGAAAAAAACAAAACCAAAACAAAACCCAAAAAAACACGTACTCTGAAAAAGAAAATCAAAGTTTTTTTTCTTGTTCATTTGTGCGTTTACTTTATATGAAAGCTGAAAGTCTAGTGTAGATATTGGGCTTTCTACTAAGTGGTAAAGTCACTCAACATATAATAGTTTGCAGCAGCCTGGGATCTGGCCCCATGGTTTGAGTTTGATTTTTCATTTTTAATTAAGTTAAAGTATTAATTTAAATGAAGAAGAGATAATTTGCAGACCTAAGCAATTGTTATCAACCACCACATATTTTGAAAGATTGACAATGTCTTCAGCCATCCCTTGTGAAAATACTTTATTAATTGTAATTATTATTATTCATCCAGGCACTTTCAGGTTCCTCTGTCATGAGTATATTCTTTGACCTAGGACATGACTGCTAAATCTGCAAGTCAGTATGAGGGAAGATGTGCACTTACAGCATGGTTGAGATGTATGAGCACAGCTGCCTGTGCGTGACTCTGAAAGCTTAATCAGTTTCAGTAAATCTCTTGCATTCAATTATGGGTCACTGTGTGCTATTTCTATTGACCTCTTTATTGAAGAAAGCTATTAAAGTTGGTATCTTTGTGCACTTCACAGTAGAAGAGTGGAGTGAAGTTTGCGGGAAAACGTGATAGAAATGTGTGGGAAACTTGGATAACTCAAGACCTGAACAATATAAATTTATACAGAAAATTGTAATTATACTGTAGTGAAGAAAAACACTATATACGCTGTAATTGCTTAAATCAGATGTATGCAGTATTTAATGTCCCTGACTTGGAGAAGCAGGTCAGTTTCCTACAAGTAATGGAAAATATTCATTATGGTGAATTGAGGTTTTATTTTAGACAATCTTGCTGGGCCTCCTGCTGGTTCTGATGATCAGCTGTCAACAGAAAGGGTAAATTCATGAAATATACACTCACCCTGGTAGAGCAGTAGATATAAACACAGAGGGGTGCAAGCTCTGTTTCCAAAGCTGTGTGGGAGAGTCGACTACTATCATCCAAGTTAGTGTAGTGCTGCCAGGTGCAAATTTCCAGTCAGTAATCTTGGTTAGTGGAAACATCCACAAGAAGCAGGAAAGGTATTGGATATTACTGAGAAAAATCTACATGGAACTGAGACAAGGGGTTGCAGAATAAAAATGCTATGTGGAAAGAGTAAATAACGCATGACAAAATAGAAATGGATAAGAATGTAGAGTTGCAACTACTCTGCAATACTGCAGAATTTTAAAATAAATCTGCTGACGAGAATAAAATTTGCTTGTGACTGCATTTGGCACATGAAAAAATGAGTTAAGAAAGAGAAGTTGGAGTAAAACTGAGCTAATGGACTAGGCCCGTTTTCCAAGTTCTTTGGAAGGGAGTCAAAGAAAAATCTCACTGTGGAGGACTATGTCTCAAACATTCTGACTGTTATGACAGGAAAGGTATGAGGGTCCGGCAGAGGTTGGGCAGAGCTCTTCTGAGCCGCCTTCCTTACTCCACTTTGAGACCTGTGCTCAGCCTCTCCCAACTCACTTCCTGGAGGAAGCTCAAGGGACTGGCTGTGCATGCATGAACAAAAAGGCACAAAAAATTTTAGTTTGCATAAGAGCTGTGCACCAGGTTAAGTATGAAACGAAGCAAATCAGGCCTCCTTACTCTCTGTTTCTTCTCTCTTTCACTCATTGTTTACCTCAGCTCCAAACCACCCATGCAGCAGAACCAACTCAGGATCTAAGGACTGCTGATATTCTTTGTTTTCTCTCTCCCTTTTCAGTCTTTATTTCTCTCCCCTCTCATTTCACCTGGGCAAAACACAGCTATCATTTTCTACCCTGTACTCCATCCTGAACTTTGCTGTGGGAGTGGAGAGCTTGTTGGAAGTGTGTTGTGGTTTGATAGCCAGTACCTTTGAGCAGTGTTGTGTGAGGAATTGAGAGCTTATTGAAGTGTACCATACCAAATTAAGGGCTTGTTAGCCTCTACTTGTAGAAGTGCATTGTCAGAACCTAAGGTCAGGTTAACCAACACCTTTTGAGGCTAAACAGTAGACTGGTTGCCAAAGTTATGCTGACTGTACAATAAATCACAAGAGTTCCCTGACATGTGGTCTGGTGCCTTTGTTCAGCCTGATGAGAATTTACAAGGTACATCACGGTGCTTGCCAATGGGGCACAAAAGGAAGCACCAGTGAGGACAGTAATAAAAAGGCAATGCAACACTGTTCTGAGGTGTGGTACAATGAGCTGCACAACTTCAGGCATAGAAAGCAATTGGATTCATGTTTAGCACATGGTTTGCATGGGGTAACATCCATGCTGGCTTCCTAGAAGAATGGCAGGCATCTTTGGACATTATCTTTATTGCTATTATTAATAATTTATTTTAAACCTTTGTAAACATGTAAATAGATCTCTCCTCAGGCAATCTAAAGTCACAGGCATTGGAAATCATACCAGCCTTCGCTTTTTGGGTAAGAAATACTATGTTTTTTATGCATTTTAAGACAACCAGAAAATTTTGCAACATCTGATTTCAATAAAATCAATAAAAATAGCAATTTCATAAAAATTATGAACTATGACTTCCTAATATGCCCTCGAAACCCTCAAAGATTTAGTCCACCACTTTATCTCTTTGGACTAAGAGAGGAAAACATAATACCCACAGTTCATAATTTTTAATATTTACTCCATAAAATAGTGTTTCTAGGACATAGTGTCTACTTGTTTTTTTGTTCCAAATGATTTTATATTATTATCATAAGACTTCTTTTCCAAAATGCCCAGCTTACGTTCCTGTTGTAAATGTGGTTCTAATGTTATACAAATATTAGAGTATGAAGACTATATAATGCGTGTCGCAGACCCATTGAGGGAAAGGAGGGAAGGATGACTCAACGCAGGTTAAGAGAAAATGGCTGACAGCAATTTATTTGGCAGAGCATCAGCTTATATAGAGCCCGGGGTGGAAAGTTCTAGAAAAAGGGGTGGATCTGAGGGATTGTCAAGAGGGTCTGGCACGCAACAGGGCAAGGGAGAAGAACTCCGCCCAAGGGGAGTGGATATGGGAAGGATTAGGGGAGTGGTCAGCCCTATTTGGCTATGGACTTCGTGCCATTGCCAAGGGCGACCGGGGACCAATAGGAGCTATACCCGAACCCAGGAACTTATCAATCAATGGGAAAGTGTAACTGGGGAGAAAACTGGGGTACAAACCAATCAAAACAATCGGAATTATGACTATTCTATCACTTGTCTAATACAATAGAAAACTGCCTAACAATTAACTAAATAACTAGTGGATCTTCTTTTTTATTGTCTTCTTTCACTCCCCAACTGTCTTCAAACCACCGTCTCTGCTTCTGATTCGGTCTTCTCCGGACTTCTATTTCTCCGCCACAGCTGGTAAGATTCCCTAATCCCCACATCATAATCTACCCACTTTCTCCTGTGTATGAATTTTTTTTTCTAGCCATCAAAAGTGGTGCATACAATATATAGCAGCTACTGCAGCATGTTATTCATATGACATGCAGTTCAAATTTTAAGTATGAACCTCATACATAAACTACAGCATGATTAATGTAATTGATTGTTGTGGAAATTAACTGTATGAGAAAACTCATAATTATTTCAAGGCTATGATAGAAATACTTCTCTTGTTGCATGCCAGAATTAGCATTTTAGACCCATTATGGGACTGTAGACCTAAGAAAGCTATCCTTTTCTTTTCTTTTTTCTTTCTCTTTTTTTTTTCTTTCCACTAGAGTTACTATACCTGCCTACAAATAAATTTGAATATTCTAATAAATATTCCCATGATATTTCACTCACTAAAACAGACTGAACTGACAGTATTGATGTGCTTGTAAAGAAGCAAGACTTCTGCATACACTAGAAATCTGAAAAACAATGAATTTTCAGCATTTTAAAAAAAAAGAAACCGCTGAAATACGGTGATGACATCTGTTTCCTTAACAGCTCTTTTGAACTACCATAAAAGTTAAGTAAATACAGTCAGGAAATTATATGTAATAAGGAAACAAATCATGTTCTTATTTTAAAAATATGAGTGTCTAGTTCCTACCTAAGTGTTTCTTTCTCATTCAAATCTGTGAGTGTCATGTAGTGAGAACTTCAGTTGTAGTAGTTGAATATAAATCTCTACCAGAATGAGAGGATGCTGGTTGCATGAACAGTCTTCTGTTTCACAGGACATTCATCTCAAGGGTGACAGGGTTATGCTTACATCTTAGTCTCTGATATTCTACTGGAAACTACTGGCCTTGATTTGCAACTTTTTTTTTTTTTTCAGAAATGGCAATGAAAGAGCGTATTCCTGAAAAAGCTTGATCTGTGTTTTTTTTGGTGGGCTGTTGTTTTTTGGTTTTTTTAATGCTATTTTTTATCTGGAAAAGCATTAAGGGCCTGAATTGAAAAGGCCTGACAGAAGGATTCTAGGAGTAAAGAAAGCTCCCTGGTCAGAAAAAGGGGACATGAAAATTAGAGGTTTGGAGGTGATTCTGATGGATATATTTTTAAAAATGTCTTTCAGTGCAATATTGTCATCCTCAAAATTCTTTCTCAAATGCAACCTGACTTTGGAAGCTCCCAAAAATTCCTGAGAGATCTGCAGCTTCCCTGTCTTACATTCAGGTTGAACATCTGAAGATACTGAAGTTTAAGAAACAGAAGCAGAGTTATTCAAAATTCATATCTACTCATAGAAATATAAACCCCCAAATCACATGCAGATTCTTTGCCTGACAAAAGGAAAGTGCACAATCATTTCTGATGCAGACATGTCACTCAAAATTGCTTCACATTTCACTTTATTTGACAGTTTTTATCAGCAATTTGACACTTACCCTTAAAAGTGATCACTACAGCTCATGGATCAGGCTTATCAGAAGGGTGATTGGTTCATAGCTGTGATTGAGCCCTGTCTGAGCTCTGACTATATCAGGGACATCACGGAAATTGCACTTCAAGGTTATAAGTATAGACACATATATACAAAAATTTATAAAGAGAATTACAGTGCATCTATGGTATCAATTCAGATGTCATTACATCAAATAATATAAACAGTATACACCTTGAAATTATCTCCATTGTATTTTGCTGGTTAATAAAATCGTTCATGCATCATTATTTTGATTTCCCTCTACTTTGTTACATAAATTGACTTCTTTATTCAGGTGCACAGTACCATGACATATTAAACCTGGTTTTGACATTTCTAGAAAGAATAATGAAAATTTGTGGATGGGAAATATGGTATCTTTCATGCTTATTTAGAGTGATGCAGCTTGTGTGAATTGTTGTTCTACTACATTCACCTTTCACTTCATGTGTTACAAATATTACAGGAGACAGATATTTTCACACATTAATTAGCAATTAAAAACCTTATAAATAAAATCAATTCATGAAACCTTGTCTTATTAAAATGCAAACTATTATTCCAGATGACTTTTAAATAACAAATGAACAGAAATGTTGAAGATTGACTACTAACCATGCAAGAACATCTTCAAAAACAATTTGTTGAATATTAATGAACTGAAAATGTCATTTCTGGTCCAATTACTACAAGTAATTAGTTTTTTTTTTAATTATGGAGGAAGTGGAATTTTAATAAGGTCAATTTTACAATTACAGTTTTGAAAAAAATCTTAATTGTATTGTCATATAAAAAAATGGAATCAACTCAATGACATCTGCTAAACTTAATGTAAAGAAAGAGAAAATACTCTATTAATATATTTTAGTGAGATAAGGTTTGATATTAAAAGCAGAACATATTTTGGCTTTGTAAATGTTATTGTAGCAAAAAAGAACTAATGCCATTACATTGAAAAATATTTTATACTAATGATTACAAGTAGAAAAAAATAACTTTTTATTTTGAAATATTCATTGTATAACTGATAAGGTTACTAATATCAAAATAGTTTCTTTCCAACTTGGAGAGATGCTACTTTTTACTAATATTTGTTCTAACTGCAGTTTTTATAACAAAGGTCAGTTGTTTGCTACAAACGCATAATTAAGTCAGGATTGTGTTATATCTGGAAATCTTAAACTCATGGGTCAATACACTTATTCACCTTGTTATTTATCTTCGAGAAAATATCTCCTTATTGAGTTCTTTAATGTAACTTTAAAATTGGTTTTAATTCAAGCAATTTCCAACTTTAATACAGAATGAGAATTTTATTGAACAAATTTAAAATTTAATCTTGCATTAAGGTAGTCTGGATGCAGTTAGCATTGTCATTGCAAGCTAAATTTTCCTAACCATGTACAATGTGTGCTCTCATCTCACCGTACAAAGAAAATTGTAGGTCCACGGTTTTGGGTTTTTTTGGTTGGTTGATTGGTTGGTTGATTGTTTCGTACTGCACAAAAGCACATTATTTCTTATTTTACCATGGATCTAGCAAATTGTTTTGTTTTGATTTTAATCCTTTCTACAAGAAAACTGCTGTCACATATTCCTGTAGTCTTTGTATTAAAATAATTTAGATCCTTCATTCTTTCTCATACACTGTGTGCTTTAGACTTCTAAATTATTATTACACCATTTTTTTTAACTTTTGCTTCTCAATTTCAAAACCTTTTTTTAATGTAAAATTTCACAGAACAGAGGTCCAACTGAGAACTTTATATTAAAAAAATAATTGTTGGGTTTTTTTAACCTAGATTCTTGCCCTCTGGATGTTTTGCAGAACCACTAAATTGTATCCTAATTGTTGCAGACTTTTCTTAAACTTTTAATATGGTGACAAGTTCCAGTTATGTCTTTTGAAGTTCTTGTAACCTTTCCAAGTTTAGCATTATCCATTCTTCCACATTACTAATTTGAAAAATGAATTTGTCTGGTGCAAAACTGATCCCTATAGAAATCCATATAACTCTTGCTTAAACTTTGAATAGATGTTTCTCAGTAACTGCACATCTCTTCCTACTGAACTATCTACACTACGTGATAGTTATTTGCTTATGAAAGTGTCTAATAAAAAAAAAACATCTTAAGGCTTATCTGGCAAAATACGTTACATCTATCTCTTATCCTCTTTCAGATAGAAAAGAAGAGCTTTTTTTATTTTTTAATGATTCTAGCTAAAGAAAAACGTCTTACTGAAATAAATTACTACTAGGTCACAAAGTAATAGATCAACATTTGTCTTTAATAAATAAAGGAAATGGATTAAGAAAGAAATCTAAGAATCAGTAGCACATAATCCTAGGATTATGTAAAGCATTTGTCTTGCAAAGATAACACTTTAATTAAAGATATGTAAACAGTAAATTAACCAAAATAATTCTGTAGTCTCTGTGTGTGTGTGTGTGTGTGTGTGCATCTTATATTCACACTCCGTTCATCCAATCTGATGACTTCCTCATGAAAATTAGGATGAGGTGTTTTCTCAATTACAGCTTTGATGTCCTCTAACTATAAAAGTGAACAAAGCAGTAGCAGCAGCATGCTACCACAGCTTGAAACTTGTGTTTTAGTAGTTCAGCTGGGCAGAAAAGACATTCCAGTAGCATAAACTTCAAACTTTGCAGCTGAAGTCCATTTTTAAGTTTTAAAACTTTATACCACATTTTTTATTTATCATATGTTATATGATACTCTGCAGGTAAACTGTTCAACAAACTGATAGTTCTTACCTTGTTGAAGTTCAGCTTTTTAATCAGATATCTTTGTGCCTTTATAGTACATAGTCTGTTATATTTGAAAACAAGACAGTAAAAATCATATTTTTAAAAGAAAATGTAACTGGCTATTTTTCTTTTAGAAGAAAAGGGAATTGGAAACCCAAAAAGATTTCTCCCTAGTGACTCCTCACATGTCACTAAGACAACAATCTACCCAAGATGCAGCCTAAATGTCTGTGATTATGAATCTGGGCATTTTCCAATCAAGTTGCTTGATACCATATTAAGCTAAGATAATAATTTGTATGTGTCCAGAAATTTAATTAAAAAAAAAAAAAACCTTTATGAAAAGAGTAAAGATTAGAGGCAGGTTTTGTGCCCTTGTAGTCCCAGAAAGTAAGACCTTGTAGCAGACCCCAGGATTACTCTGAATTTATGCTCCTTGGAGATTTTTGTAGATTGAAATAACAATTATCAGTGGCCAACTGACTATTGTTTATTTTAATTTTTGTTTGGCTTGGTAAAATTGTTACAGAATTTGAATCTGCATATGCACGTATATATGTATATGTGTGTGTTCCTTTTGTGACATGGAATTTGTGTTTGTCATTTGTGCTAATTACATTGTTACATACTGCACTTGTAATTAAACTTAAACCAACATCTGAAAATGTTTACAATGCTTAAAATAATTTTGCTTTAGAGTTTCAGTTTATGGAGATTCTAAAATGAAGCCTTACTTTATGGAGATTTAATTATAATGCGTAAGCATATTCATATCTTTCTGTCTAAACATATCCATACAAAAAATCTGCTGAGATGTACAATATTATCTCTTTTTTTTTTTTCATCAGGGCACCCTTTTACAGCACAAGCAGATGCTAGTAGCATAAATACAAAATAGAAAATATGCATAGTTAGAAGTTTATCTCTCTCTCACACATAAAAACAATGTATATAGTAATAGCAAACATGACACTAGAATTAATTTTAAATTTTTACATTTATACTTTTAAGTGTTATACTGAGAAAAAAGACAAAAGGAAGAGCTAATATATAACCTTGAGAAAGACTGAATTAATACCATGTCTCTTGATAAAATCTTTAATGTGTCAAATTAATGGATACGTTCTTAAGTCATATCCCAAAATGGATACAGGTTCCTGGGGCACAAGGTGTCTTTACAGTGGTTGGAATTGTATAAGTACCTAGGACAAAGCCTATACCCTGAACAGGGAACAAAAACTTGCATTAGGTTTCAAAATAATTAAAATCTCATTAATTTCTGAATGTAGATACTTGAGGGAAGGATATATGTCACAGCCTTTCCTAATTCAGGATCTGTCATTCAGAATTCTTATCAAAGATTGAATTTTTCAGCTCCATATTAGAAGGGGTGATTAGATTTCACATTCCCTTTTTTCTTCCTTAAAAAAAAAATCTAGATAAACACTGACTACTTCCCTTTTATCTAACTTTCCCATGTCTTATGTCTCCCTATCTTGTCCGTGTGACTAACACCTAATTCAGACACATTTTTTTCAGGAAAAGATGATAGAGAGTCCTCAGAAAATGTTCTCATGAAATTTTCAAAATCCTGAAGGACAGAAGGCAAAGTATAGATCAGTTTAAGCACCTACTCACTGATCTAGAGAAGCAATCCCCCTTCTCTGGTATTGTTTTTAATCTTCATGTAACAGTCAAAAGTATTTTATGAAACTGCTACACGAACTTCACAAATAAGAAGCTGTAACAAAAGAAAGAGAGAAACAAAAGAAAGAGAGAAAGAAATGAAAGAAACATAGTTTCCTGGCTTCCTTCCTTCTTTTCTTTTTCTAGAAGAAAGTGACGGCAAAATTTAACAAGTAGCAGTAGGAATTAGAAATGTTTTCCTAAACTACAGGACAGATATTATCTTCAGGACGGAAGAATGGAAAGAAATGCCAATTCTGGCACAAAACCCAGTCACTACATTTACAGTTAATTATAACTTAGTAATGAATTTTGGTATTTTATATTGTCTCATTGCTTCAAATCTACCTTTTGAAGTGAGCATATTCAACTCTAAGTAACACAAAAAACCATTCACTCTCTCTCTCTCAAATAGAAAAAATCAGAATATTAGAACATCATTAACTGCTGAAGGAGCTTAGTTTATGCAAGGTCCCTGATTCAGATCACAAAATTAAGCAAGATGAATCCTCCAAAGTGCCATATATAGACAAACTTTCAGAGAGTGTTAAATATTTTCTTTTCTCTTACAAGTTTTTCTTTATCTTATTTGTTTATACGAACATACCTCAAAGTCAAATATGTCACTTTTAAATTGTTTAATTGCACTACTGATAAAGAAGGTGCAAATGTAAACCAAAAGGAAACAAAACAACTAAAAGGCTGAAAAGCAAAAAAAATATAGCAGAAGACATAAACATTGAGAAAGTAAATTTAAGCATATTAGTTTTACATATTGCTCTTTTCTATCCCTGTGGTTTTGATCTCTTTTAATTAACTCTCACACTTGAACCTCAGAATATGAACCTTTTAATTTTTACATTTCACAATTTTGTCTATTTTCTTTACATCTCAAATTTTCTAAAAGAAGTAGCTCTTGAATCAAAGTTCCCATGAGTAGACAAATAAATAATAAATTTTGAATACTGAATAAATCTTATAGACAGCGTATGGTTTAGTATCTACTTCACTCATTCTCTGGTACTGATAGCCTAACTAGCATGACTAGTGTTCTCAGTTTACATCTGAAAATCATGATGTCTACTCAGGTAAATTCTGGTCCACAAAAAGTTTAAAACCCTATGCTTTTCCTTTGATAATGTAAGGTGGGTGTGTGTGTGGCCGAGGGCAATGTTCAGTGTATGTGTATAAAATGTTATTGAATTGTTGCTCATCATTGATACTGAACTGACACATAAAAGCCATTTTCATGGAGCTGGATCCTGTTACAACACAGAAATACAGAATAGAAAGACCATGCATGGTTCTGGCCTATGTCCTAAATAACTCTATAACAGCTCTATAACTCTATAACTTCTTCCTGAGGCTTCATTATCGTTAAACTATAACTGATAAGGAGTGTCTTGATCCAAAATTTCATAAAGCACACAATATAATTCTTCTCTGTCTTTTCCCCCTACATTCTTCATTAAAGATAATGCTGAAATTATGAGAATTAAATGAATAATTCATCATAGCAATCATTACAATATTACTGATAGAATTCCATTTTGCCTAACAATACTTATTTGATAAATCTCATTGGGGTAAGCTGCTCAAAATACCAACCAATTGCAATTGCTAACTTATCTTCAGTACAGCACAAAAAGGTAATTGTTTTGAATGCCGGCAGATTCATAGGTACAGTTAAGGTTAATGTAAAATCATAGACAGAGAATTAATTTCATAAGGAAGTATGCCATGCAAGAGAAACCAATACAGGATGCAGAGCATAATAGCAACATTAAAATACTGAAGGGACATCCAAAGACTTGCTGAGTACCTAGAAACAGCATCCTAGTTGTTCATTTAAACTAAGTCATTTAATGCATGACCTTATGTTATTCCAGTGATTAATTCTGAATTAGCATTAACCTGTAAATAAGTGTCTGATGAATAGGACACTAGTCAGAATGTTCTCTAATATACATCTAAGCTGCACTAACTTCATATTAAGGTTTACCACAGTCAGGGATAAGTTGATTAAAAAAAAAAAATAATTTAAAACCAATTTACTTATTAACTGACTTACACATGATTTTGATAAACAGAAGGACTTTGTTTAAACAACAGGCACATGTAAAAAGATTACCACAGATATGATCATTTTAAACTGCCAAAGCTCTCCAACATGCAAGTGCCACAGTGACTTCAGTAATCTCAGTAACAAAATTCTCAGCAGGTTTGCTAGTGTCAGTTACTATGAAGGTTAGGCAAACCCTTGTGACTGATTATATGTGTGGGAAAAACATTATACATCTTCAGTTAACTCAGACAGAAAAGGGAAGAGGAAATTTCTTTTTTGATCAACAACACGTTCATATGTATTCGTTTGTTGGTTTCTTGGTTTCTCATCATAGCACTAAACAGATTGAAGTCCTTCCTGGTAAGCGATTCTTGTTTCTGTAATTCAAGTAATACAATCTAGTAAATATTTGCTGCAAAGATTCCTTTAAAGAGTTTCTTACTTGAGAATTCTTTGCCCCTAGTTAGCTCAGCAGCAAGCAGTGCAAGTTTTGGGAGATAGAAAATTCAAATTCCTCTTTAGAGTAAGTAATTTTTACTACTAGAGGTCAGCATTTTGTATGTAAAAGGATTTTTTTTTATTAGAAAGTTTAATACATGAAACTTCTTTTACAGTTTTTGAGGGCTTCTTTTGTCAATTTGTTGGTTTGGTGGGGGGGGGGGTTGTGGGATTTTGTTTGGTTTTGTTTTAGTGTTTTTTCTTTGGTTGTTGTGTTTCTTTGGTTGTTTTGTTTCTTTGGTTTTTTGTTCGTGGGTTGTTTTTGGGGTTTTGTTGTTGTTGTTTGTTTTTTTTCTTTTTTAATGGAGATCAGAATGGGCAAACTTCATTGGTATCAATGTATATTTCACATGTGCTCATGTAGTTACTCTGGCTTGTCATGAAGACATCTGAATGTACATTTAAGTGAAAGTAAGGAAGTTACACTGAGGAGGACCTTTTCATAATAAAACAAGACTAACTTTGAACATGTGCCATAATGACAGAGGCCTCTATACATACTCAAAAAAAATATGTCTGTTCATTATTTCTCTTTCAGCATTCAAGGCACCACAATAGATCTCAAACTTTTAGTTTTGAATAAAATGGAGTCCAAGATACATTTCAAGGGAGAGCACATTTTGGTTTTGAATTACCTAAGTTAGTGGACTGACGAGGTTTATATCTCAGTTCTGAAATCACATTCATCTTTTTTGCGGTGATTTATTCTCATAAAAACCGTTGTGGCAGCAATGTCCCAAACTCACTTTTTTGCTTATATTCAAAAGATAATATAGCCAATGACTCACATGACCCAAGAAATTAATACTCTATATGTTCCATGAACAAATCTGTTTTCTCTGTTCTATTATGCATGAAAAATCATAGTTGATTAATCTATCCCAAATCCCCACTTTTATTTTTTCCTAGAAAAGAATTTTCATTGTGTACAGCCATATACACTGCTATGGTATTTTGCCATATTATAAGGAGCCATACTGTTCTTTCCATGTAAATAGAAAAAGACAACTGAATCTGTTGAAAAATTGTGCAAGTAGACCAAAGAAAGTGAGATGCTAAAAAAGCATTTTTCTTTTTTTTTTTTAAATTCTGCTTGTGCTCAAATGAAAAATGTTTATAATTTACCTATACTTACTTATGGCTATGTCAGGAATTTCCTTCTCCTTGTTACCAAAGTGAACTGCTTTGTTCTGCAAATTAAAAATTAATATGTATCTCCCAATAACACAAATGTATGAATATTTTATTACTGACCTGAAATAGACCTTTTATTCATACTTGTAAGAGAGGTATGATTCACTCATTTATACTAATAAGGTAATTAATAAGCTTCATATCTAGCAATAGCCATATAATTATGTTGTTAAAGTCAAATTGTACATTTGAATAGAATGGGCTGATATCAATGACAATAATGAACTGGAAATTCCTTAGATTGCATGCATATAGTACTTGAGCTAACAGTATGTAACAAGTTACTAAAGGAAAACTAGCTGAACATATTCATTTTGCTTTACAACATTTTCATTTTTTATTTTTATCTCTAACATTCATCTGGAAGATAAATACCTTATAAAAGGCATAGTATCTCAGGAAAATTTGTAACAAGTTGCTCCTCTAGCAATTAACTTCTATGTAGTTACAGATAACTTGGTAAGAAAAGCACTGGTTTGTACTACTTTTATAACATAGAAATCATGACTAAGAGCTCTAACGGCTCAGAACTACAGAAACAATAAAAAGTAAGTAAGTACAAATGGAGCTCCTAGAAGCCAGGAGAGAAGACTAAATCATAAAATTATGTTTTAAAATTGCAAAAAAAAATTTTTCTCAAATTATTTTCAGAATTTGTACTTTCTATAGCCCTGAGACATAAGTGTAAGATAAGGATTCACAGTTTAAAACTTTATTCTGGCTTTATCTTAATGGAGAACTGGTTTTGGTTGGGTTTTGTAGGTTGTTTTTTTTTTTACTTTTCACAGAGGCAAAGGAGCAATTACTGACATACACCATTTAGTAGAAAACCACTAGCTGTTAAACACATGAACACTGGAAACCGTGTATCAACACTTGCCTTACCCGTATGATTTCAAACAACTCTGTTTCTTAGGCTGTAGAAGACTACCACAGCTCTGCAGAGAGGCAGAATTTAGGACAAAGAAAAGTTCTTTTACATTTCTTAAAGGTTAATCTATGTAGCACAAAAAAGCTGAAAGCTGGCTGTTGGGAACCTTAGACAAATCATTATATGGTATATAGACTTTGTGTGGCAAGCTTTAACTTGCAAAATTTGCCCCAAAAAGGGCAATTTTAGTCCAGCATCTACAAATCAACTTGAAGTGACAAAAAAGAGATGATGAAAAGTATAAAAAACTAGTTATATGATTTCTTATGCTCAAGTTCCATAATCCTTGGTGATTATGAATATCTTGTACTAGCTTTTGTAATAAGACAACATTTGTACCAATTAGTTCTACTAGAGTAGAACTTTATTTATGGGTGTACTCAAACATAGCAGGTATATTGCTTTGATTTCCCGTACTGACGCGTTCCGCTGGGGTGGAAATGAGAGGTCCGCACTTGAGGGATGATGAACAGGAGTGGAACATTTATTAAGGGTGCATGGAATTTATATAGGGTCTTGTTCAGAGGCTTGTGGAACTTGGGAGGAGTTAGGGCAGAGCGTGACAAGTAAGGGAAAGGAAAGGTGGGGCTAACAAAAATAAGGGGAAACTGGGAGTGGCTAGCCTTATATGGTGAGGCCGAACTGCACCACCGGCTAGCCAATGGGAGAACAGGGCTGAAATAACCAATGGGTGAACTGTAACTGGGTATGAACTGACCAATGGGGACAAACATACAAACAGATGAAATGGAATAGTAATAACTAACTGTCTAATACATAGAAATGCTATCTATAAATAAAAACTTTTAAAAACATCAACTCTTCGCAATTCGGGGTCGGAGATCAATCTTCGATATCTTGTCATTTCTCAGTCAGGTCCATCCACTCACAGAAATGTTCGTCTGTGTCATTCTCTCCATCTGCAGCATGGCGTTCCTCCACACCGTACCTTAAATGTAACATAAACACTCTTAAAATCACATCAGAGCAGCACTGTGAATTTGTTGTAAACTCCCGTTTGAGTTGTGTTAACCTGCACTAGAGATTGAAAGGAGAAATAATACTCTTGAATTAGAGAGGACTTGCCAATACGTGTTTAAGTATAACATTTTTAATGGATAGCATTTTTTCAAAAGAATTGTAGAATATTTTGGCATGAATCATTTAAGGAGTGAAAAAAACAGAGAAATATCATGGCTATTTTGCTCTAGGAAATTTCTCTGTCTAACATATAATTGATCTAAAGGCCTCTGCTGTACAGTCAATAAAATATAATTTAAATTGTTTAGCCAATTAAATGTAAAAAATAAGGAGCTTTTTAATATTTGGCTAATATAATTGACAACAATTTTTTCTTTATTCATATACATATAAAGAATTAAACTAAAGGATTATACAATTTTTATACTAAAAAAAAGAAGTATCTTACTTGCATTAGCCCAATGTTCAGGCATGCTGACTTCTAGAAGAGAATCCAGAATTCAGTCAGACCCTGAGTCACAGGGCTTCATGTTGGAAACATTTTTGTTTCCAAGAACCTTGAACCATTTTCTGAACTCTGATAAATCTTCCAGAGTCTCTCAATAGAGATCCTTACTCCAAACAGTCACCTCTTGATTATGAGAAAGCAAAATTGTTCCAGAAAGATAGTCACTTTTTGCATTACAATATTCCAGGTTTCTAGAAACTGGGTGTGCTAGTATGCAGATTTTTGTAATATCAGTGATCTCAACTCTATTTTTTAGGCATCTGACAATCAAGTATTATGCGTGGTCTCTAATTTCTTCTGACTTGGAGATAATTGATCTCAGGAAGAGCAGAGACTGAATAATTGCAGCATTTTCATTCAGAATTTTTTGACTTAGGCACTCAACAGGAAATTGCATTAAAGATGCCAAGACATTTTTCCGTCTAATCCCTACTGTCTCTTAATTTATGGTTAATTTTTCAGTTTTCAGCTTGCAGCTATTGCCAAAGAAACAGCAATGGAAGTAGGAAAACATTTTTCAAATAAGCAACTTCCTTTTATCTTTGGGAGCTCTGGTTAAGGAAATGGCATGATCTAAAATATATAATATCTAAAATATTCAGGAGTTGGACTAAATGATCCTTGTGTGTCCCTTCTAATTCAGGATATTCTATGATTCTATTCTATTTATCATTTATTGATCTATCTATCTATCACCTTCTTATGTTTTATTATCATCTCATTGATTTAATTGAAGAGAGTTCTATAAATCTTTAAATAGGTCAGAAATTCATAGGAAGGAATAAATTATATTATCTTCCTCTAAGTCATAGTTTAAAACATGTAGGGATGGTACACTTTCAGAAGAATTTGTAACAAGGATTTAGGACTTGTTTTTCACTTAGGAAGCCTTTTCTGCCTAAGAGTATTTTCTCATAAAGAGTTGTATGTTTTTCTTTTCCCTCTCCTTTTGCATACCAGAGAAATGCAGTCTCTCTCTGGTCTGAGGAGAAGACAAATCTTCACCGTGTTGCAGGCTGTGCTGGCAGTGAGCCTGGGGCTGGGAGGCCAGGGACTATGATAAAGCCCTGGAATGAACAAGAGGTTTGCCTTTTTTTCAGGCTCCATGCTTTGGAAGCACAGCTAATTTTGCTTTGTAAGTTTTTTAGTGTTTTTGTCTTCAAATAAACCTTTTTGAATTCTTTCCACTGCCTTGGCATTTTTTGGAGGATTTCTGCATATATCTTACTTTACAATAGCACTAAATCTTGGTTTAAAAATCAGAATATCCTAATATACTTGCTTAATTAGGGAATAATTTCAAAGAGAGAGATAGATTGAGATAGATCTATATATCCACACTTAGCAACAATTCGTATTTTCATTGAGATGCTTAACTAGTGTTGGTATGACACTTTGTTTTGACTACTTATTACACAAGTAGTTCAGATTTTCTTCAGAAATTTTACTTATAAATAATAATAGTAATAATACCAATGAAATGCTCTGAACAGAAGCATATTCTTTATGAAATTCCAACAATTTGTGTGATTCTCCACATTATCTTAGTTTCATGATGTTCTTTTACCAACAGCAGCAACACTTTTGTACTCAATCAGTAGCAAAACTTTATACTGAAAATGTGTGGGGAAATGAAAAAAAACACATTACTAACTTTCCAATAAAGAAAAGCACTCAAATCTATAATTCTTAAAAAAGGGTTATTTTTCATTTGTACCATTAATATAACATTTATAAATAATCAACTTACTCTATACCTTCATAAGACATGACAGAATGAATATTAGTGAAATTGTGGTCATGGAAACAGATTGCATGCTATTACACAGCTGGAATATAAACATGCTCCAGGCAAGCAAATATTGCTTTTTTTTCCCTAAATTATGTTTTCACTTGCAAAAAAAATATGGGGTTTGTCTGGGGGGGGGTTGTGGGGTTTTTTTGTTGTTTTGTTTTGTTTTCTTTTTGTTTTGAGAGAGTAAGTGAAAAATACACAAGTAAAATTGTTGGTAGAGAAACGCAAAGATTCATATAAAATGTGTCAACATAATAGTGTATCTGAAATCTTAGGTTTGGTATTTTTGATACAGACCGGTGACATTTAACACCTTAAGTAATGAAAATATTAAACTGCTTGATGACTGTAGAGCAGCAGTAATAACACAAAGAACTGAAAATAAGGTAAAAAACAATACCTTCAACAGACATAATAATTCAATGCACTATTCTACTACCAACCAACAAACCTCAGGGGTGCAACTCTTTGCCTTCAGCCAGGGAATATTCAGTAGCTATAAGTCCCAGTGTCTCTTTTAACATAAGTGGCAAAATAAATACATTGGGGGCAGAACATGAACCAAACAAACAGAAACTCTGTATGAATTTAATTAAGAGATTTAGCATTGCTCTCTTGCCCTCCAATAAAGACAATTTGGCTGAAAATGTATTTCACTGAATTCTAAAGCATTGGTTTTTCTAATTAAAGCTATAAATAATCTGTGAAAGTCATGCATTCTTTTTATAAGTTGTTTTGCCTATAATTTTTACAGAATTTCTCCATAGTATTATGATTCCACTTTTTGTAGAGCAAATCTGCTATTTCAACCCTGTGCAATTTTCAGACTCACAGGAAAACAAACAAACAAGCAAACAAAGAAAAAAAGAAAAAAGGAAAAAAGGAAAGAGGAAGGGGAAGGGGAAGGGGAAGAGGAAGGGGAAG
>WBMV01003457.1:1057038-1123320 GCA_013396655.1 Campylorhamphus procurvoides
AAGGGGGAAGGGAAGGGAAGGGAAGGGAAGGGAAGGGAAGGGAAGGGAAGGGAAAAGGAGAAAGGAAAAAGGGAAAAGGGAAAAAAATCAAGACTTAGGGTCTTGTCTAGAGTCTTGTCAAGACTCTTTTCTGGAGTCCCTTCGAAGTAGCCACTTATTGAGATCTTTCCCAATCAAAATTCTCTGCAGGAGACAAACATAATATTTGTATAATATGTGTATACAATATCACAATAAGTCACCAAGAAAGAAGGACTGCATTGATTTTAAGAAAGGATGGAAATCTCCCCATAGCAAAGCATTTACTGTTGCATCCTTACATGTTTCCTGTAAGGTAATGCTATTTAGACTCTTCCCCCACGTCCAATAGATACAATGCCAGCTGGCTCCAAGAAGGAATCCCACTGGCCAGACTGAGCCCATAAGTAAAGGTAGTAGCACCTCTGGAATGATGTATTTAAGAAGGGGAAAATACCGTTGTGCAATAGCAACTGGGGACAGCTGTGAAAATATATAAGAGAAACAGGTCAGTGAAGAAGGAGGGGGAGGATGCGCTCCAGGAGCCAGTGCAGGGAATCCTCCGGAGTCTGAAAATGAAAATTAGATGTCTCTGTGTACTGGGAGAAACACTGTAGTATAAACTGCTTGGATAGCAAATGCAGAACATAGAGGAGAATGAGACAACATGACAGGACTCGAGGTTCAATAGTTGAGTTCCCAAAAAACGGAAAAAAGTAGCTATGATGGCACATAGGTCCTTTTAAATATTTCATTTTTTTTAATTAAAAAAATATTTTGTATGAAGTGTATAAATTTTTCAGAGATCAGAAATTCATAATTTCCTATCAGTGTTATATTAGCTGGAGAGACTTTCTTTGATCTTAATTTCATTCAACAAAAGAAAACGGAGAGCATGCTTATTTATGAGACATCATTTTCTAAGAGCACACTTTTAGGATAAGGTAGCAAGCACTATTAGACTAAGGCAGTCAGGCCTAGAGCCAAATATTTGCTTACATGTGCAGGTCCATAAGCTATGATTTCATCATGAGTGTGATTTAGTTGTTTACAAATTGATCACAGAATATTCTGAGTTGGAAAAGTACAAAGTCCAACTCTTAAATAAATGGGGACAGCCTTGGCATTATTAGCACCAGGCTCTAACCATTACTTGAGATGCAGTAGATCATCAGAGATACCTCATGTAATTCATAGAATTTCACAACCTTCAGAAGATCTATATCATATTAGAATGACAGCTAGAGGCCAGATAGGACAACCAAGGAGATCTCACATGCCACTACTTACTATATTTATATAACTGAATTAAACCCAACGTGTCAACTCTATTTCAGTGAAATCAATATTCTGATAACTTCTCTAGATTTTAAACAATAGCTGTTAGATAGGACTCCTGAAGATTTAGAAGGTTGTCCCTGTCTCTGTGACTCAGAAAAAACTTTGGGAGGAAGCAGGTAGGCAAACTACAGGCCTATCAGAAATCTAATGCAGGTGGCAGAGGGGCTGATCTGGGAGAGCCTATTGACTTTAGATGTCTACATCATGAACTACTATTTTTTTATTTATTATTTGTAGAGTATTTACATCTTTGCTTTCCATATAGAATAATTTGCCTTTCCAGAGCTGGTAGTTTTGTGCTAAGTACTCCGTAAGAGATTTAGTTATTTTTCTTGCTGAGTCATAGGATAGTTTGAAGTTTTGTCAAAAAAATTTTGCATATGTAGTGGAAAAGGTAAAAATGAAGACTCATGCAACATCTTTAAAACCAACCAACAACACAAACAAAAAACTTATCAAATTATATTTAAATTACTGGAGACAATACATCGAGAAACAATCAGAAAAAGTGCCCTAAACAAAGAAAAATTTTATTTATATATTATTAAAGCCACTAACTAATTATACTTCAACTTTCAATTTAATTATATCTTGAAATTCAAAGTTACACTTTACATATTAAGTTTATGTAGCTATGTTTAGTAGTTGTCTTCTAGTCTTTAGGGATGTGTTTTCTTAAGGTTTATAAAAGCTGAAAATTGATCCTGTAATTGAGCATTACAGGAATTAATTCTCACCTTATTTTATAAGAAGTAAATTCTTATAATGAAGTTAGGCTTTGCTGGCCTAACTTCATTTGAAGTCATTGAAATAGTGTCAGAAGAGAATGTGGCAGTGGTTCCAAATGTATTTTCTTATTATTTTAACAAGAACTAGGTATTTTATTTCAAATATGTTCTGTTCTCTGTCCCCTTTTTTCCCATACTAACAAGAAATTTCAAAGAATGGTTTATTTTTCTTGGCTAATTTGTGCAGTCTTGCAGGCCACTTTTAGTATGTTAGACTCACAGTTAGTATACTTATTTTTTCCACCAGTAAATACATCCTGCCTAATTCTGTTACTATATTTGCACTTTTAATGCCAGATTTTTTTTAATAACTTATACTGAATTTTTACCCAATTACACTGTGAGTGATTCTTCTTCATTAGTGTATGCAGTGGTGTTAAGTGCTGTATCTATGTCTTTGGAGCTTTCAAAAAAGTAATTCCCCTGTCTGCTTTTCTAACATCAGTGTGTGTGTGTGTGTGTATGTATGTGTTGGTTGTTTTACCCTAAAGGTACAATTAGGGTAAAATGTTATGAGATTTAAAGTCTCATCTCATTAGAGGTTAACGGTATTGTTAGTTCCAAACACCATTGAGAGATTATGATCTGAGCTGTATACTCAAATAGCTAATAGTTTAACCTGACATTTGTCGTCTATATGAAGGAAATAGATAAGAAATATGACCTTTATTTGAATAATAATTTCATTAGAATTTCCCAAACTAATCATCATCATGTTGCACCAGACATTTACTTCTGTTACATACTTACATGTGGCAGTAACAATGAGAATAACAGTATTTGTTATTTTCTAGTTGTATTTCAGTCCACAAGGTAAAAATAACCCAAAAATATCTATTAAGGGTTGCAAATCATCTGCTAAGTTTCCAATACAGTTTTGTAAAAATAATGGCACATCTCTGCACTCTATACCAGGAATCATATTTGATCTCAATGGTCATTATATATACTCATTCTAAATTTAAGGCAATTAAAGCTTTTAAGGCAACAGACATAGCAGTTTGTGGAGCAGTTCCTGCACTCCACTTTGCAATTTTCTGGATCTCATGGGAACTCTTCCTGAGATCACTGAAAAACCTGTGGGAGGTCTCTGAGGAATATCTGAGTGCCTGCTGGTGACAGGGAAGGATTACCATGGGTGCTGTGACTGCCAAGCTTCTAACAAGCTCTGTGAGCTGTCCTTGGCAAAAGGGGTCAGATTTTGTCCCAGAAGATCCGTGGTAAAGGATCTGGCAAGGTATGCTTGCGGCAGATGCAAGGGAGGAAGCTATATAAGAGCTGGTCTAGAGCACAGCTCATGGAAGCACCTGTAGAACAGATGTAGCCTCCTATGCAGAAAGGGTTCAGGGGTTCTGCTAAAGATAGCATATGTGTACTCAGTGATAGTGGTGAGGTACTGCAGAGCAACCGCGGCAGAGGAGCAACCACTGCAGCAGCTGTGCCTATAACATCAGGGGCTTTCACCCAGACAAAGTTTCTATGGAATACAACTCTGCAACGCTAGAGCTGTAGGGAGTGTCTGTGGCCTCTTGCTGGGGTGTGGAGGAATATATGCTGTCTATAGGAGATGGGTGTACTGATGAATGACCTGTGTTGAGAAATGAAGAAGCTGAAGACAGCAAGTTGTCTCACCTCTGGTGCTACAGAGATTGACTGAATCTTCTCTAAAATCCCTCAGCCTTGTTGCCTTACGGAGTGAGGAAAAAAACTCAAGCAACTTCAGTAGGACATAAGATAAGTGAGCAGGAGCTTTAGTGAGCCTCCAGGCTCCAGGAATACATTCATACAGGAATCCCCCCCTTAGAACTAAGTTACAAGATTTTATAATAGTGTCCATCCAACCCCATTCTGTTATTTCCCCCAGTCCTGCCCCTTTCCGCCCTCGGCACACCCCGTTAGGAATTGGGTTGGGGGTCTCAGGACCCTCTCTTCATCTTCATTGTCTTCCACACAGCACATCAGGTCCTTGGAGGCCTTCCAAAGCTTCAGATTTGGAGGTCCTTCTGTCCCTGTCTATCTTGTGGTACAGGCTTCATGGCGCTTTTCTGCAATTCTACCTTGAAATAGAGACTAAACAGCTAATGGAATCCTAAGGGGTTGATATAGGATAGGGTTAGTATGCATAAATGTTCAGCTACTGAAGTTATATTACTAGTACAATAGATCTACAATAATTTCTAACATCTATAAAATTGAAAAATCAAAAATCAAAGAAACCCTTAGGTGTCAGCCTGAAGGGCCTGAGTTCAGAATCCTGAAAGGAATGAAAAAGATAAATAGTAGGATCACACTTCGAGAGAAGACTTTAGTTTGTTCAGTGACCTGCTTATAAGAGTTCAATAGCAGATGGACCTGGAGTGAAGAGCGGTCTAGAAATGGTCTTTTAGCTTGGGTTTTCGTGTGGGGGTGGGTGGTGGGGTGTCATTTTGTGTACATGCCTGCACGTGCATCTGTGTTTAAATTCCCCTTCAAGATCAAGAATGGTCTGTCATGACGATTACATTACCAAACAAAGGTGGCAGGAATCTGCATGGATGAAAAAAGACATGCTCATTGAATTCAAACATAATAAAAAAAAAACCCAAAAAACAAGATCTGGAAGCAGGAGGAATATAGGGACACTATTTGACCATGTGGGGATGAGGTTAAGAAGGCTAAAGCCCATCTGATACTGTATCTGACAAGGGTTTTGAAGGGCATTGGGAAGGGCTTCTACACGTACATCAGCAGTAAAATGTGGGCCCCTGGCTGAATAGGGCAGAGGAGATGGCAACCCAGGAACTGGAGGCATTGACTATCTTGGCCTGTTATTTCCCCTTCATCTTTAATTTGGTAAGATTTGCCTCCAGAAACCTCAGGGTCCTGAGACCCATGGGTAAGTCTGGAGCAAAGACAGACTTGCAGGAGACTTAGACTGGATAATCAGAGACCCTCAACCATAATGCAAGTCTGATGTCAATTTATAAGACAGCAGATTCCATAAAGGAAACAGTTTCATTTACCTATTTGTATAATTATGTTCAGGTAAAAGAAAATTGATATTTTTTGGAGAGCAAATTTATTCCTTAGAAGGACTCCAGATAGAGGTACTGAAATAAAAGTATGGGAATAATACATTCCCTCAAAAATTGCATGCTTTTTCAAGTCATACATGACTGGCTTCATGATATATAACTTGGTAAACAAGTTGTCTAATTTCATCTGTCACTTCATGACACCTTACCAGATACTTACATCTACACTACACTATATACTGATGTACAATGAAAATATATTTCATTTTTGAAAATCAGTGTTTAGTTTTCCACAATAATTTTTATTTAAATTAATTAAATAAATGCATTAATCATGGAAAGTAATTTTCTTGCAAGTATGACTGGTTTTTGCAGGAAACATTTCCTTCATATAAATTTGTTTCATCGTTAGAAGACATTACAATTCAAAACAGCCCTGCCAAATAATCTCTTTCATGAAATATAGTATCTTTAAGAAAAAGAAAACTTGCATTAGAGAGCTTTTCATAAACCTGTTACAAATATTTCAGTAATTTAATGTCAACATTTTTCTTGATGGGGCTATTTATTCTTTTTAAATAAATAATAACGTTTGTATAAATCATTGCCTACTAAAGACTTTGACAGGGCATTTTGTATTATTTTGACAATGGCTGTAACTAGATTTACAGAAAAGAAGAATGCTTATGCAGTGGGAAAGCTCCGTGTGGAAAAATAATTAAAAAAAAATCATCCTGTATTCAGGAAAGGAAAAACTAACTTGTGAAATGTGCAGTCTAAACTTATTGCGCTAACAGACAAACTATATAGAGAGTAAAATATTTTTAATAGGAATGCGAATTAAAGGGGAAAATGCTATTGTCTTGAAAAATTTCCTAGGGTAATTACATTTAAGTACTGCCTGAAGATTTATTTACAGATACTACTCATTAAGTTTCCTTTTTCTATGTGGGTTTTGGATTTTTATATTTCCCGATATTATTCATTTATGAGATTTTTTTGGCTGTGTTTTTGTTTGTTTCCTTCTTTGGTTTTTGTTTTTTGGGGGGTTTTGTTTTGGTTTTGAGGGTTTTTGAGGGGTTTTGGTTTTGTTTGAGGCAATTAAAATGTTCCCATAACTAAATATATATTAAAAAACAAGTGGAGAAAATATTATCTGGCCTTATAGAAAAAAGACAATTAAACCAGGCAGATTTCTTTCCAACTGATTTTAATCTTATATAGAATCTACCCATACATCTAAATTTTCTTTTTTGCCACTAGCTTTTAAATCATAACCTTAAGGGAGGATATATTGAGATTTTGACCTTCAGAGATATAAGACTTTTAAAATTTTGATATGCATACACTGACACATAGATTTAAATAGTTTGATTTTTAAATTAAACTATTTATTTATGTTTAATAAAAATTAAAATTAGATATTAAAAATTAATTTAAAAATGATTCATTCCACTTTCAAAGAAAGGCTAGAAACACAAAGCATTGGATATTAAATCTTCATACTATCTGCAGCCCTGATTCAGTTGAAAACCAGACTTTAGGTCTGACACAAAACTAAGACAGAACCCTGACACCCAGTATCCTGGGAGAACTTGGATTGCTTTATTTGGCAAGCATTGACATTGCTGCCTTTGAACATCCTGAGAGGCATTAGTCTCTTACTGAAGGATGTCATGATGTGAGGTCATGCTCTCCTCACCTTCTGCATTGACCCTATTTAACTTATTATTACCAATTACCTACTTGGTGTTATCAACTATGCATAAGAATCCCCAGGTACTGCAGTTTACATTTTTTATCTCTGAAGTGTGTGAGAAAAGCACAAAACTCATTTTATTAAACAGATCTAGTCATCTAAATAGCTTCAAGAGTATAGATTATTCTTCCTGAAGTCAACTGGAATTTGTACTCACAACACTGTCTCCATATTTACCTTTGCAAACAACGTTAGAAAAGAAGAAAAAAAGCAAAACAACAAACCCAGTCCAATCCATACTATGACAATTTTTGGCATCAATTTTCATCACTTTTAAAGGGGATGTCCCATTAAAATGAATACTAGCCTGAGAGAATAACAAACTATTGTTTTAAGTGCTGTGGCCACCATCAGAGAGTCACATGCTTAACTTGTTCCAAAATTCTGAATTATATAGTGCAGAACTAAAGGCAGAATTACCCCCGAAGGATGCCACTTTAAGAGTTTCTGCCTTTCAGTTGTGCAAAAGTGATTCATAGTTTAAATTAAGAACTTCTAGAACCCTGCAGGGTAAAGTTACTTCATTGGCTTCTGTGATTCTCAGACGTAATTTTTCTTTCTCTCAGTCTGTGCTGTAAAATCCATGGCAGACTTAAGCTTTCACAGAGGATGGGAAAACAAAACCTACACTGGGACAGCTTTGAGAATAAAATCTGTGCATAAGGTGCAACAAATGTTGCTAGAGTCCCTTTTGTGAACTATGCAGAAATATTCAGAATAATTTGCATCTATTTCCCCCTGTTGATGAATAAAGGTGTTAATTCCTACTACTATTCTTCCTACTTTCTACTCACAGTGAAGATGCATTCACTTGCTTATTAGCAACGTAATGCAAATGAAAACTGATGTGTTACATATATACATCAGAAGTATCACTGGAGAGCAATGGAAAATGTATCTTCCAGTGTTGTGCTTTGTTATAGTCTCCAAAAGAAGTGAAGCAATTCAAAATGTTGAACTGTATAGGAATTTTATAATGTTATTTACAAAATCTCGACTTTTTGCATATTTGTCATATGCTTTCAACTTTTTTGGATGGAACAGAGGTCAAACAGTTTTGCATAAATTGCTTCCTCTCCAGGAAAATTTTATTTTAAGAAAGCATATTTAAGAAAACAACCAGTTCAGAGTGAACTTGTATTTTGTTGTCTTTTCTCTTCTGCATTCTCCATCATCTCCTGACTCACCATTTTTGTCTAAACTGTCCATCTCACACCATAACATTCTGCTACTTTTGGTTTTCTCTCCATTTATTTCTGTCTTCTAACATGACATAACAAAATTTTTTTACATATCTTTGCTTTCAAGTGCATAGTCCCCCCTTTCTTTCTGTTAATATCTTATGATCTTTCTCTTTAATTTCACAAAAGGTCATCCTTTTTTCTGTATTTCCCTTGTGTGAACAAATTCCAACATAAGATTTCCCTTTATATAGTGTTATTTTGAAATATTACGACCATGTCATACACTAAACTGTATTCTTTTAATGAAGTTTTTCAGAAGAGGCAGAGTACAGATTCAAAACAAAATTTGTGAATCACTTTTCTTCCACATTGCGATTTCTATTGCATTGCTATCTAAAAATACTTTAACACTAGGCTTTTTTTTTCAGATCAATTTAATTCTCAGGTAAATATTTCATTCCACACAATAGTTGTTAAAAATGTCAAAATGAAATTATCTGCTTTTAGCAAAATGGTAGTGGTATACTGAAACATTAACATCTTACAACATTATGAAGATTACATTAGCACTAAATAAAGTATTTAAAAGAGTTGCAAAACAAAGCTGTGAAAAGTGTGGAGTACCATAGGATATTTGATTTTTAGCTATTCCACCAAGAGAGAATAAATAATAACTTGCTTTCATAGTTATTCAGGACCTGTATCATTCTCAATAGTCCAAGATCTGACTTTTGGTTTGTGAGCTTATGAGATGATCCTGCCATTATTTCAATTAATTTTTCTGTATCTGCATGAAAAAGTCATTTATTATCTCTTTCTCAAAAAAAAAAATTCGTTATCAAACAAAAATAATTAAAAAATAGTAATCAAAATCAAAATAAGTGATTTTTTCCCCAATATGTTTATAAGCAGATTCCTCATTAGGATGTAGTATAGTATATATCTATGTAAATCACACAAAGAAAAGTAAGGGAACTATATTACATTAAACTCTTAGTATCTCCTTTGGAGAAATGCAGTTGTCCACAGGGTTTAATCTTCTCCACTTCTTCTTCTCCACTTCTTCTTTTGGTAAGACAAAAGGTATTGCTTGGTGACAAACTACTTCTCAAGAGTGCATTTGGCAGACTGAAAAACTCATAATCATGAAAATTATGAGAACAATTCCAACCTCTCTACAAATTATACATGACTATTTGGGATAAAAATATTGCTGAGATGTTTTCAGAGAAGTTCAGACATGAGCTATCAGGATATGACAATCTCTATACAATAAATTGGGTAGTCCAATGAAGAATTAAAATAATAAACCAACAACATTACTAAATTATACTTGCTAAAATAGAAGTTCCACCAGTGTTTTGAGTTTGTTTGTTTGGTTGGGTTTTTTTTTCCTTGTATATATATGTCTTTTGAGCCTTGCCTTAACCTTTTAAAATTATCTTAAATCAGTTTTTAATGCTCCTCATTTAATAAATAAATATAAGACATCTTTCAGCGTTGTTCTGTTGACTCATTCTTTTCAGACAACAGAGCTTTAACAAAGTCCTATGGTTTGGTAAAACATCAAGTACATGACTATCACAGCATTTTTGGGAAGGGCAGCCTTATCTTCTAATTCACTGTGCATAACCACTGATACAGAAGAGTGAAAGCTGAGTATAACAGTATAACAGGCTACTTCATCTTCCCCCATTTCCTACAGTATTTTCACTGATGTGATGCCTGGCCCTATTTATATTGAGTGACTGGACAAAATGAAGTGCAACAGAAAGGTTCTCACAAACACATACACATAAATCATGGAAAGAAGATCAGTCATCAGTAGCAGCAGAAAGCAGGACTCCTCACCGTTGCCAAGGAAATATGGACAAAAAAGCTAAGGACCAGGCAGAATTGGCTGGGAGTTTGCAGTATAGAACTCTACCAAAATAATTGTTCTTTTCTGTGCTTCAATACTGCATCACAGAGGCAGTATATTTCACTTTCCTTAATATGAAGTTTTCTTTCTTATTACTGTGATTGCTGAGAATAAATTATTTGGAATAGGGCATACTTGTCTAAAAATATAAAGTAATGATCTAAACTTGTTGCAGACTGGCAATTTGTAGGACTTAATGGAAGAACCCATTTCTAAAGAATGATATGCATTAGGAACATTTAAATGCCTCTTTGTATTTATAGAGTGGAAGAGGACTTATGTTCATTTTCCTAATTACTTCCACCTGAGGATATTAAAGCAGTTCATATGCTGGTATGAAGCCTCACTGCCCTATGTGAAGTAAATAAATATTGTCCTCACTTTACTGTTAAGGAAATTGAGACTTTGGGAAGACCGACTTAAACTAATGTAGTAGGCGTGAAATTTTAGTCTATTGTGGAAGACTCCTGGGCCAAAGACAGCTTTGGCCTTGGGAGGATGCAGCTGTGAGCATGGGAAAGCAGAGAAGAAGATACCTATGGCCTTGCAGCCATAGGGAAAGTGAAAGAAAGAAGAAAAGCAACTAAGAAAAACAAGATCTGTTTTTCTCAGCATGAGGAGAGATATGAACTACCTATAAGAAGATGGTCTAAGACTCATGGACAGAAATGCTTGGATTATAGAGTGTGACATGTGTATGCTTGGACACATAAGAAAAAGTATCAAAAAGAAGACACCTTTAATAAGGTGGTTGTTGTTGCTGCTAGTTGTAAATATTCCTTGCCCCAAACCTGTGTGTGTTTGTCCATTGCCACAGTCTATATCATAATATTCTACCTTATTCTATCGCTCTTATTTGTTGAATATTTAATGCTGAATTTTGAATCAGGAATACTGAAGTTTGATATAAAGGCATATTGCTAAAGTAAAGATAAATTTTAAGTATTTAAACTGTCCAGTAATTAAATATAGACAAATCCATAAAGATTTGCAAGAACCAGGTAGTTTACAACTACCACTAGATAACAATATTTTCTAAAAAAGAAAACAGGAAATCTGGTGAGGGTGATTTAAATTTCATAAGTGAATAAACTAGATGTTTTCAATTTGTAGTAAGTCACTTGAGACATCTTGAAGAACTTGCCTTTTAAAAAGATGTTGATCTCTTTAGTGTCCTTAAAGCTATGAGACACTCCAGCAGTGAAGCACCCTTAATTCCCAGATTGTTGGGTTTTTTTTTTGTTTTTTTTATTTCTAATGTCTTTGGAGCAAATAATTCCTGTTGATGTAATGTTTACACAGTGCCTGCCTCAGTAAAACAACTGTAGTGTAACAAGCAACATTATAAAAATGTTGGTATTAATCAGTATATCAACCTCTTTAAAATAATGTATTCTTTAAGACTACCTAGCATTTACTTTTACATTATTAATCAAAATAATGTTAAAATAGTTATAAACAGAGCAATAATAAATATAATTACCATGCTGCACCTTATAATTGTCAATATTAATACAGAGTAACATTTTTAATATCAGGTTCTAATAATAATATTCATAATTAGAATCTTCTGGCAAAAAAAGAAGGCATAACACTTTATTTTGGAAGACATTTTATTTTTAATTGGCCTATATAATTGTCTCCTTTTCCACTGACTTTGTTATTTAAAATTCATATGATTTTTATATCAGGTTCAGCTCCATCAGAGCATGATAATTTTATAATTCATACATATATGAAATATTAGCCTGCAAGCAATGCCAAATTAACAGAAGCCTTTGCACTGTGTGAAGACTAAATAATTAATATCAAAACAAAAATAGAAAAAAAAATCATCATGAAACACAACAAAATACCATTTTATTGTGTTATTGTTTTTTAGGCAGAGAGCACTTTATTGCTTGCTATTAAGTCTGTTTCAAATACTTTAGCTTATGTTTAAAATATAACCCCTTACTTCTACCTAGTTAGAGGGAAGAAATATTTACTTTTTTTTTTATTATTTTTTTCCCCCTCCTCATTTATAGTTAGACCTCTGGGATTCTGCAGAAACAGATAACCTTTCCTCCATGAGATAACATTAAAGTAACATTCTTCACACTTGGAGGATCTGTATGGTTTCAGGTTGCTGTCGTTGTACATTCACCTGGAATCGAGCTAAAAAATGATGCAAAACATTTTTCCTCTGGTGAAAGTCATAAACCAACGAAGCAGTGAATAAATATCAAGAGTGACATTAAGCTCAAAAATAGAGAAAGGAGATGATGAGTAAATACTTTTAGCATCTTCCACATGTGATGCAGTTCTTCATTTATAGTTAAGAGTTCCATGGTTGTGCACTGTGGATGAAGTCATTATTTAATAACACCTATAATTTATGCCTGAGTATGGCCTGCTTAGGAGTTAATATAATTTTTTTTTTAATGTTTGAAGTATTTGTCTCCTTCATATTGTGTATTCATTCAATTTCAAATACATACTGAACTCTGAAATGTTTTGGTTCATAATTTCAAATGAAAGATCATATATTTTCAAAGTAAGCACTTTCAACTTCTTCACGTCCTTTCTCACTTACACTTATATCTACTATGTTTGGCAAGCAGTGGCAGGAGTAAGACACACACACCTAAGTTATTCTGACCCAATAATTAACATAATAATCCAGTGTCTCACAGATGTTTGTCAGACATGATCTTCCCTTGAGTAGCTACTCTGGGAAAGCTAATGAGGAGAAGCAGTTAAAAAACACTGTTAAGATAGATGACCAAAATGTTTCTTTTTGTCTACTGAAAAGCAAATGTGAAATAAGAACCATGCCATGCCTGAGATGGCTGTTTTGCAGGTATAGGATTCTTTTCCCTTTCTTATACTTTCTGTAGTTAAAAGATTATGACCTACATGTAATTTTAATTCCTAGACCAAAAATTGTATTTTTATCCATTTTTTTCTAGAATCTGTAGGTAGCCACATGCCTCCTTCCAAACTTACACTTTTTATTGTCTTCTATAAAATCTTTTAAGCATATGTGGTATTCTCAACAGTTATTGCAATTTTACATGTAAATCTAGGACATTAATAATCATAATGGTAAGTGCCACAGAGAAGGTAAATCCTGAACTATTTATAGCATATTTTTGGGGTTTGTTTTCCTAAGAGAGCAGTTTTCCAGGGCAAAGTTCAAGCTATATAAAGTACTACATTCAGTAGTTCTATAATGGTATAGGGTCCTGAGTAAATATTGATAGCATAATGTGTGTCAAGATAAGAGAACACAGCATAACTGCAGCAGAGTGGAATGGTTCATATCTTAGGTCTTTTTGAAAAAAAATATACATTGAAGACAAGGTGATCTCAAGCGACATTGGCCAAGCTCAATTTCAACCTTGTAGTGTTGATACATAGTAATAGAGACAGTATTTTTTTAAGGAAGACATCATGAAGACAACATTGTGTTCCAGGCACATTATTGAGGATTGCAAACTTCATTCTTTGAAAAATGCTGGGTTTTGATGCAGGTCTATATAGTTACAATCAAAGTGGAAAAGACACATTTTGTGAACTATGCCATACTTAGAAGCATTCTTTGGTGTCAAGCTCCCTCAAAATAGTAATAGTAGTAATAATAATAATAATATACTTTACAAGCAAAATATTGCAAACAATTTCTCAGTTTGTGGAAACAGATGGCTGAAAATACAGCAGTTTCTGAAAGCTGATACAACTTTTAATCTCACTGGGAACACTCAATTTCTTATTACTGTCTAAGAACTAAATTTTAAGCCCTTAGAATACAATATCTCTCAGTCAAAATGGTGTTAAAATTTCTACAACACATAGTCAGTAATAGGTTGACTCTCAATCTTGTGGGCAAACCTACTACTCAAACAGTTCTTTTCCTCTGACACAGTAGAATTCAAGATTTGCTAGTCTAATAGAGTTTGGGGGATTTCAAATCGTTGCTATTTGCATGAACACAGGAGCAAATCAGTTTTTGTTTAGGGGATGAATATCACTGTGCACAATATACAATTCAGCAGGTGTTCAGTAGGAAACAGAAGTTATATTTACTTGTAAACAGGTTATCACAGAAATTTTATCAGTCAGTAGCTTTACAGATTTAATCCAGATTTAGTACACAGCAAACCTCTAATGCATTTGGCTAAATAGATTTATATCACTATAGAGACTGTTGGGCCACTTTCCAGCATTAATTTGACAGAATAAGGGTGACCTCCTAAGACAGTAAAAATATTTAGAATATGCATTAGTGCATACATGCTATGTTTGGAATTGCTTATATCCACACAACAACATTCTTCCTCAGCCATATAATGTGACAACACCACCTCCAATTCTTCTAATATTGGTTGCACCAGTATTGTTTTGCACAGCATAGCACAATTTTAAAGATTGCTTTGCATAATATGGCAAAGTATATTTTGATATTTGCCAATAAAATTTTTCTTTCTTTCAGTTTCTTCTTTTACGTTTTGTATTATAAATTTTAAGGCTGGAGAACTTACTTTTTTTTTAGTTTTATGTGTGTGTTAAGTGAGATACATTATTTGAACTGTTCTGTCTTTATCCCGGTTTAGGAACATTGTTACCACCACGCATTTACAGCATTTTGAAGAATGTGTACTTTTCGCTGGGGTAAAAATTGGCTGAGTGGTTGAGCCTAGAGAGTGGTAGTGAGTGCAGTTATATCTAGCTGGCAGCTGGTTACAAGATGTTCCACAGCGTTCCACTTTGGGCCAGTTCTGTTTAATACCTTTATCAATGATCTGAACAAGAGGATCAATTTGCACTCTCAGTCAGTTCTCAGATGACACTGAGTTACGTGGGAGTGTTGAACTGCTGGAGGGTTGGAGGCTCTGCAGAAAGATCTGGAGAGGCTGGGTCAATGAATCGAGGCTGATGGTCAACAAGGTTAAGTTTCAACTATTGCAGTTGCATCAAAAAACCCCATGTAGTGCTACAGGCTTGGGCAGAGTGGCTGGGAAACAATCTGGTGGGGAAAGACATGGGGGTGCTGGTCGACAGCAGTTGAACATGAGTCAGCAGTGTGTGTACCCAAGTGACCAAGAAGGCCACTGGCAACCTGGGTTGTATCATCAATACTGTGGCCAACTACTGATTGGCAGTACTAAGGCAGTGACTGTCACCCTGTACTCAGCACTGGTGATGCAGCATTTTGAATCCTGGGTTCACTTTTGGGCACCTTGCTACAAGAAAGACATTGAAGTGCTAGGCTGAGTCCAAAGAAGAGCAACAAATCTGGTCTAGAGCACAAGTTAAATGAGGAGCAGTTGAAGGAGTTGGGGTTGTTTAGCCTGGAAAAAAGGAGTCTCAGAGGAGAACTTATTGTTCTCTACAAATACTTGAAAAGAGCTTGTAGACAGGTGAGAGGTGATCTCATCTCTCAGTCATGTAGCAGCAGGACAAGAGTAAATGGCCTCAGGTTGTGCCAAGAAAGGTTTAGATCATACATTGGAAAAACGTCTTCAAGGATGGGTTGTCAAGGATTGAAGCCGATTGATCATGGAAGTAGTTAAATCATCATCCTTGGAAGTATTTAAATGACTTGTAGATATGGTGCTTGGTTTGATGATGAATTTGGCTGTGTTAGGCTAATGGTTCTATATGATGATGTTAAAGGTCTTTTCCAATCTAAATGATTCTAAGATTCTATGTCATTTTCAGTAAGTGCTCTTTGCCTAAACCTGGTAATTTACAGACTTCACCAGGCATAAGAAGTGCATAAGCCTAGCAGATATGGCAGAGAAACACCTCCAGAAGCCTAATGCCATTCTGAAAAGTTGTTGAGGACCTGATATTATGTATCAGGTGATTCTCATGGGTAGTGGATACCAACGTTTCAACAGCTAATCTCCACTCCTGTAGTCAGCAAAGGGAGATGACATGTTTAGAGTACAATCCACCCAACAATGAGATGTGTCTAGAATGGACAGTATGGGATCAATTCTGCCCAGAAAAAAGGCTGAGCGATCAATTACCTTGCCTGAAAACAGGCATCTAGAGCCATATTAAGTATCCTAGAGTTCTCCTATATCTTCTTTTTGTATCTCTACAAAAGAGAACGGGTTGTGCAGTATCTGTCAGCTGCATATGAATACCTAGGTGTCTCAAATTTCAGGAGTCAATTAAATTTAAGCAACACTGAACATCTTTATTAGGCAACTAATTTTCAGGTAAATTGAGAAAAAACAAAATACATCTCATTTAAATGATTGTGGGTGTAACTTTAAGCTCACGCAAACTTATTTAAGCTCAAGTATGTGTTCTTCAATAGGAAAATAACTATTTAAATAGTTTTCTATGAGCTGATTTCAAATTATCTTAGCTGTCACGCTTCTAAACTGGTATACAATAACTTCCTTGTTGACAGGAAATAGTGTTTGATTGACTCATATGTTAGCAAATGTTATCACATGTAGCAGAACAATAGCTTTCCATACAGAAATATTTTATACTGTGAACGTGCTATATTCTTTTAGCATCTGATCAGGGAAAAGTGTAACTCTAAACATCTCTTCTTCTACAAGGTAATGTAGACTCACCACACACTTGGATGCCTTGGGACTTTTTTCTTAAGACTTGTCACTATGCAGTTTTCAATTACCCTGATGCAAGAATTGAAAACAGAATGATGAACTCACCATTTCTTTGCAGTGTAGCAGGATCATCTAGTCACTCCTGTTGTGTAGACAAGTGAAAAGGATAATTAATATTCTAAAAGATCAAAAAAAAACCTAAGGAAAAGAGATGTGTAGTAATCACAATAGCCATTAAGGTCAACAAATTTAGACAAACCACAGCTTTTTTTTTTTTTTTACATACATCATTTGAGTCCCTTTCATATTTTCAGCCAAAAAATCCCACCTCAAAAGAAGTTTAAAATGATCTATAGACTGCTTCTAAAAGCTGCCAGGACAAAATGATGACGATGTCTAAGAAGGCCACAAAGCCATAGAGCTCCAGCCCATCAACAAGAAATTAATGTTAAAACTTGCTTAGCTGCTTCCTTTGCAAAAGTCACTCCTGGGACTAGGTCAGAACACTGTTTCACAGGCGATAAACTCTTCCCTGATGTGCAGTCTTGCTAGGTTCAATACAGAAAACTTCTCTATAGTATAGACTTTATTTTTTAAGCAGATGTCAGTAGCCAAAGTGAAGAGCATAGTCTCGAAGCTTGTAAACACATACACACAAAAGTTAAATTCTAAATTTCACAATTTGTGTAAGAAAAATCTTTCAAAACAGGTTTTACAGTCTCCATAATTTATGAATGCTTATCATCTCTTTAATTTTCTTCATTTTTTATAACTATTTGTAGGATAACAAATGAATATTTCAATTTTTTTTGTGCTTCCTATAAGTGTTAATGACATTATGTGAAGCATTCTAAGATATGTGATTACATGTGCAAGTGGGGGAAGTTGGAGAGACATACATTTGAATGCAAAACCAACAGATTAAATGAGGCCTAAAAATAAAGATGGAGGCTCCTAGGAAAGAAATCCTAGTAAAACTTCATAGATTTTTCAGATGTTTTTGTCAGAGATTAAATAACTCTTTGCTCTCTAACTTATAGTCAGTTCATATTACATCTTTATGCTATCAGAATAATATGCACAGTTAACAGAAAAGCTTGTTTGCACGTCTATTTTTATGCTGCACAGCAAATTTTTTAGTATCCAACAATAAAACTCAGACACTGCAGACTTGTATCTTGAGGAGTTTTCACAACTGCAATCTATTTATGAAGAGGTCAAAACATAATAAAATTTCTTCAGAGAATTAAAAATCAAGGCAAGCAAATCGCAATAGTGAATAAAGTTATCAGGTCAAAATAAAAAGAATGATTTCTTTCTCATAGTGATTAAAAATCAGCCAAATATTTAAAACACAAGTAATAATAATTTAGCCCCAGAAATTAACACTTCATCAGGGAGAGTCTCAAAAGAAAAATAAATACAGAAATTATAAGAAAAAAAATATAACACACCCCCCCCCAAAATAAAACAAAACAGAATTTCAAAAAGAAACATCACTTTTATAAAATAATGTCTTTCTAGTATGTAACTATTTAAGTGTTCTTATTATGTTGAACATATTTGAAATCCCCTAAAGAAATAAATTGTGTGCTTGAATACCTGAATGACCCTTTCTCCAGCAGCACCATTGATTAAAGACAGAGATTACTCTCAGTCTGCATCAAGTTAATTTCTTTGTAGGATGAAACTGTTAGAAATCAGGGTTAACTTTCTTAACAATTGAGTTGTGGGCTTCAGTTCAACTGTCAGAAAATATGAAAGCAAATCATTATTCTGACTGAGCAAATTTTTTCAGAGTTGTTTTATACAGAGGTTAAACAGAAGCTGTTAACTGAAGATTGGCACTTTCTAAATTATATTGGGTTTATATTTAATATAAGCATATAACTTGGTTTTATTACTTCCTATACACAGAGAATCACAAGAGGAAAGATCAAATAAACTAAAGAAAACTTTTGGACTGCAAATAAAATCGGTGGGAGTTTATGAGGAAAAGTTAAAAAAAAGTTATAGTAAATGTTAATGTTATTTTCCAGTATTGAAAAGTTCCACACAGTACTTTTGTTTGCTACTAGACAGTAACATTTTATCATTCCTGCTAGTGAATATTTATGATAACACTCTTTTTCAGCTATAGTGCCAAAATAGCATACCTATGGACCAATTAGTATCTTTGTCCTTTTTAGTCTTACACTCTCATGCATAAAACAAACAAACAAACAAAAACAAAACAAAACAAACAAAAACAAAAACCAGACAGTAAAATAATGTGTTCTGTAGCTGACAGAATGTTAATCTTCACTGCTGAGTATATTTCTTGCTGACAAGTTATAAACCCTTGAAATATAGAGTTTGTAATATAAGTGCTGCTACCACCTTGAATATAACCAAGAAATGACACAACTATAATTTTGGTCTTATATAGTCATAAAAAATGTATTCTGACCTCATAATTTGGTCATTTATTTTCTATAATTGCATTTTTACTTTCTCTTTAAATGAACCTAACAGCAAAGGCTTTTCACTAAAAATTAGACTGGCCTCTTCTTTGTTAGCCCTGAATTTTTTGGCTGTATACACCCTCCTTCTCTCCCTTTATTATTTCTGAAGTGATTTGAGACTCTGTGATAAGGAAGTCTAAGGACCACACTCCCAAAAACAGATCGCTACTTTTTTAAGGTGAAGTGTTCACCGTGCTTGACCTAAGCATCTAATAAATTTCAGGGGAAAAAAAAATAAAAATCAAATTCAGAAATTAATTTGACCAAAGATACAGAGAGGCCCAAACCAGGTGGTGGGTTATTCTTCATTTAACTTCAGCCAACCAAAACCAAAGCCGAGAGGAAAGCTAATTGTCTCTTCTTTCTCTGAATCACCTCAGTGAATGCAAACACCTAATTTTCAAGGTGATTAGTGTGATTTCAGTGTGATTATTTCACTTAGGTGACACCTACTTCTCTCTGCTGGAACCTGGAAAACAAGAAATGTTATGAGAGTACTGTTAAAGAAACTTCTCACTCTGAGCATTCACAAGGTTGTCTGTCACGCTTCCTGTGCCAGAGACTTTCACTGCTGGGACCAGAGCCCCTTCACAGTGGGTGGCTACAGTGACTGACGGGTGTCCCCCTTTACATCCTGCGCACCCTACCTCACGCAGCCAGATTGGGTTCCCTTAGCAGTTCAATCCCAGGTTTCCCAAAGATAAGTCTCAGATGTCAAATTCCATAAGGCAATTTATTCATGGCACAGTAACACAGAAACAGCTCGAGTTGGTGCCTCCTGGGAGGGACTCCCAACAAAGGAACCCCTGGGCTTTTATACCCTCACAGTCTTTCCACGCGTAATTCTCGCTCTTCCTCCTGAGTCCCCCACTCCTGTGCCCCTGTCGATGTTCATCCAGATTGCTGGTGCAACCCCTTTTTGTCTCCTTTGTTTTTCAAAATGTCATCAATTTCCAGCTGCTGCTCTGTCTCCCAGTGCCCATTCACCTGTCTTTCTGTCCTCTTCAATCCCAAAAACTGGCAGTCAAGGCCTCTTGTCTTGGTCTCCTGCTCAGTCTGTCTCTCCATCTCAATCTGCAGTTTTCAAGCCCAGCTACCTGGACCAGACGTATTCCTCAACAGCAGATAGATAATACTGGGAAAAGTACAGACTTTAAGATACTGCTTCTCCCTCTAGACTCTGAGTCAAAATTCTAAGCTCTCTAGTAAGTCTCATTTGTCTGTCTTTACTTCTACGTTTTTGGCTTCTCAGTTGCAATAATTACAAATATTAGATAATTTAATCTGACCTTCTGTATAACTGAGACCAAATCTCTTTCAGTTACATTTTTTTAAAGACTTTGTCAACTTGTGCTTGTCAGTCATCATAAACAAAGAATTTTTGAGGGGAAAAAAGCTTGCAAAATCCTTCTATTTTTATATAACAGATTCCAAACTTGACAAGACAACAAATATTCACAGTATTCCTCATTTAACTCATATGAAATAAAGTTACTAATAGTTAAAAAAAAATAGAAAAACTAATTTATTTAAGCAGGTTTATTTATCTGTTGGCTTTCACAACCCCCCTTTTTCCCCCAGAACAAAACAACACCAAATCAAGACTAAATAGTTATGATACAGTTGGTGCGCAAGACATGCTCATGTCGTGCTACATATAATTCTTTTCCTTTGATAATAGCTTTGACTTTAAGTATTTCCCACTTCATATACCACAACCTTTGTTTGTGCCACTACAATTGTTTGCAAAACTGTATTCCATATCTGAATAACAAAACAATACAAGATAAAAGGACCTGTGAATAACAGTTCTGCAAAAGGAAATATTTGTTAGTATTCTATATAAAAAAAAAGTTTATTACAGATTTAGAGTTCAAACAGCGATAGAAAAAATACCTGTGTAAGTCTCCATTTTCTTAATACATAAAGTCTATAGTAAATTCTTAGAAATATATTTTAAGAAACACATTTATAAAGATGTTGTTGTACATATTCTCAAGAATGACACCAAAAGACATTGTGCATTATTCAACATATCTAGAGATTGGTCTGTAAAGGTCTAAATTATAGTTTTTACTTTTCATTATGCTTTTACAGAAATGTGTTCCCTCTTGTGTCGAGTTTTTAAAATTATTAGAAGACTAAGATGCCTTTAAAAGATGTCTTTTAAAAACATTTCCAAATTCAGCAGGAATAGAGACTGAATATTTTTAAGCTTTTGAAGCTGTAATGCAAAGAATTAAAATAAATATAACCTAAAATTTGTCTTAAAATACTTTCTCTTCCATTGTTATCTAACAGAGCAATTATAGTGTCACCTCAGATTTTATTCTCTCATCTTAAGTAACTTTTATTCTAAAACATGAGCAATCTATGTAGGAAATAAAATCAGCAACAGACTACAGACACACACAACTCCCCTCAAAAAACAGCTAAGCAATGAAACAAACCCCCACAAAAATCTAAGCAAAGCTGACTGAAAGAGATATAGAAAAACCTCTACAAATTTACTAGAAAGAAGTAAAGGAGATAGAGCCAGACTCTTCTTAATCACATAGAGTGACATGACAAGAGCTAATGGGCATAAATTTAAGAAAATTTCAGTCAACCATAAGGAAAATATTGTGATGGTGGTGAAACATTGAAACAGATTGCCAAGAGAGGTTGTATCATCTCCACCCTTAGAGATAATCAAAAGTTGAATATGATTCTGCATTGAGTAGGAGGCCTTCAGAAATGTGCTGAAATAATTGCATGATAATAATTATCTTGAAAGGCTATTCATCATTTAATTAATTTCAGTTCAGTAGCCAGTGACCTTGCTTATCACCCCACCCTTTACTCCCTCTGAGGTTGGAATGGAATACCTGAGAACAAGTCTATCAAGTACGCTTAAGTCTCATTGAAAAAACAACATGACATTAGTGGACTCAGAGGGGTAACAGGAAAATCAATTTTTGCTGAGGTTGTCCAATCAGTCATATACAACTGCTTTAACATTGCTTCAGTGTTCTCTTTGTCATTACAGTCACCCTATGCACTGACTATGAATGTGGGAAAAGGCAGACTCAGAGGCAAAAGGAAATCAGGAATAACACAGTACATCATCTGGAAGAAGAAGAAGAGGCAGCACTAGCTGTTTATTCTGATGCAGAGACATGTAGTTCATATCGATTAAGTCAGGGAAGCCAAGACTATGTGACCTTTTAAGGCTGAGCAGCAGGTACCTTTCACAGTGAAAATGACAGCAGGTACATTGTAAACACATTCTTTAACGTAATACATCAAGGCCCTGAAAAGAAATATTGTTTAGTATTAGTTAAATATGAATGTGGATTTGTATTATTTACTAATATAACCAATCTTTTATGATCTAATATTTGGAATTTTTAAAACAAATAAGTAAAAATATTCTCTTTTCACTTTCTTACAGAAATCTGAAACCACATAACACTGCAGAGTTCAAAAGAACTTACCTGGGTCTGATGGGCACTCCTAACCAAATAATAGGAATCTGAACTAAAAATCAGCTTGTTAGCAGAGTTTTTAAATCAGCTAATTCTTTTTTAACCAGGTCTCACCTCAGCTTCTGCTGTATATGTCTCTGAATGGAAAACAAAGAAGTTTGTGAGGGAGCACAAACCAAATGACTCCATGCGCTTTTAAAGCAAAAGATAGCGTTTAATAGATTGTAGTAAATAATCAACAAAGCTAGGAAGTAGTTTTCCTGTTAGTGGTTACCTGATTTCAATCAGGTAATCTTATGAGCTATAAAACTTTTCTAAGTTTAGGGCATTACTAAGATTCCCAGTCTTTGCAAGTTGTTACTGTTTTGACTTGCATGGAAAAGAAAAAGAGAACACGCAATTAGATACAGGGATAGAATCACTGCTGTACTAAGTTTCAGCTTTCTTCTTTGATAGTGTTGAAGATATTACTAATTACAGTTTGACTGCCAAAACACACTTATCAGGTTAGCAATTGTTTTTTTGAAGGGAGTTGAAAGAACAGAATCTTTGTTGAGGGTTGAGGTGAAAGATGCATGTGAAATTTCTAAACAACAGTCTCTCAACTGCTGCAGTAAACATTTTGTAAATTGCATAAATTCCTACTGTGTAGTACAAACATTCAAAATTAAAGTGGTGTTTGACTGAAAAATCACGTAAATGAAAACTGCTGCAAGATGTTGGAGAATTGATTCACGTTTCCCTGGAGATGATTAGGCCCTGAATAAGAAGCAATGACTAAGTAAAATGTAGGAAAATTAAAGGGTTGTTAATTATATTTTTGAGGACATGGTTGTCTTAGTTACTACTTTAAAAAATGGCAATTTTAAAAGTTGCCAAATTCAGAAATGCTAACATAAACATTTCCATACCTAGCTGTGTGGCATCATGTAAAGGTATATGCCTTCACAATTACTCAAATATGTTACATAAATAGATAGGTGCTGGTAAGGCAAATCAAAATTGTATTTGGAAATTTACTTATGGCATATTTTAAAGTATGTGTCATTGGAGACATTTCCTTATTTAATAATCCCTCTTTGGAGAATATTCACTTGAGCAGTAAGGACAGATTTCTCCCCTCTTTAAAATTAGGGTTAATTTGGCTTAGCAAATCCCTTAAAGTCACAGCAATCTAAAGCAATAAACTGTCATCCAGCTTTACCACAGTGATACTAATATTGATAATAGGCTTAACATTGAAAATTGAATGTATACCTTTAGATGTGTAAAACGTGTATGTTTTCAAGGATACAGGCTCTATGTTTCAGTTCTGTTATACAAAACACAAAAAATGATGATAGAACAAGTTTTGTTCCATTGACATCTTTTTCAGAGTAGTTTCCACTGATTTTCTTATCCCAATTCCCGTAAAAATGGCAGAGATGTAATCTGTAGAATTTTCTTTAGAAGTCATTAAAAGTAGAATTCCTTTTGTATGTTGTTGCAAATTAAGTAAATGCCTTAAAACTTCTCCTTATAACCCTTTTGAAAAATAAGATCAATGATATAGCTAAATATTAAAGATCCAGTTACTGGTTTCTTTCTGCAGATACTGGTTATTTGAAAATTATATTAGCTAACACAGTGTAACTCACAGCTTGTGCCTCAGATGCAATAAGCATTCAGCAAGAACTAATGAATAATATGAAGGAGTAATGTACAAATGGTCTCACAGTTTCCAAATATGAGACGAGAGCATGAAGGGAACCATCATGTCATCCTGAGTTTTCAGGGGCACCACAGTGTCCCTCTGTATGGCACATCTTCAGAATTTGAACAGTCAATAAACCCACATGGGATCACGAGCTAATGAAGTGTGCCAAAGCAATACAAATCTGTAAGCTCAGCAATAGGCAATGTTATTGAAATTAGCCCAAAAGGTGAGCTACAAGGATCTTCACAATTACCTTTTATACTCTGACCACCTAGCTTCTGATGTGGGACAAGCAAAGCATATGGGACCTGATGAAAGTCTCATGGTGTTGACTAGCAATTACATTCTGGACCTAGAAAATGAATAAGGAGATAAAATATCTTGCTTGAAGTTATTTTCTACCTCGGCTGCTTATATTTCCTCAAGGGTCTAATATACTCTGCTTGCAAGACCTCTGTTTCCTGAAATCTACCCACTCTCTTTGTATATATATATATATATATATATATGTACATATATGCACACACAAGCACTCACTTTAGTAAATTTTATTTATTAATCATATCAGTTTTATTTATATATTTAGGTTACAACTTGTTCTATATATGGATATTCTGGCACTAATTATAGAACAGATTGTGTTGGGATTTCTACAGGACTGCACTATGGTAATACAGATTAAGCAATTAACCTTGATGTCACTGTAATTATTAAGATACTTTAGCAAAATGAACTAATTTCCCCACAGGATGTTCTGCTGAAATCAACTTCCACTGTTTTTAAGATGCCAAATAGCAAATGTTAATGGAAAACCAAGTTTACAATTTTAGTAATCTGTTGGGCTTTTTCAGTGGTAGTCTTTTAATCTTTCACATAACAGTTCCCTCCAAACTCACAATATATAATTTTTCATATAGATACATAAAATTTTTCATATTTCATATGATAATTAAAAAACCTGCAATAATAATCTATGGAGATCACTGAAAATAGGGGGAAAAAAAAGAATAGATAACTACCCTTTACTGTGCTTTTACCATGCAACTTCTAATCTTAAACAAATAATTTTCTAAAATATACTTAGCCAAGTAGAACTAGCACATATTTACATTCTGCACAATATTCATGTAATACAACTACTTGCATCCAATATAAAAACATTATATGCTAAGGTTTATATTAGATACACAATAGTATGAAGTATTTTGGTTTCTTATTAACATACAAATATTTAAATTTTAAATTATTTCTACTCGTAATTACTTTATAACCAGTTTAATAAATATAATTACATTTATATTATCACAAATGTTACTTATTTTTAACCAGCTCAAATATGAAGTAAATATTAGTATTTTAAAAATCTATTTTTTTGTCTTTTATGTGTACAGAAGAAGGAAATCTGTCCTACAGAATTTTTTTGTGAAGGACAAATATTTTCTTGAGTCAACCACTACATTTTGATCATTACATATAATTCAAAAAGCAAGGATAAAAAAAATATTAGACCAGAAGCAATGATCACTTTATAATACTATTTAAATAATTTTTCTACCAATTTTTCTGTGAGGTTTTTTTTCAAGGTTTTTAAGATAATTTTGAATGTATTTCAATTGCTATTTTAAAATCAGAGTAATTACTTGGTAAACTAGTGAAATACACATGTGCAATAATTACTGTCATACAATTAATTGTATCTATATTACCATAAAAAGTAGATATGTAATTTATTCATATTTCTGTTACTAAAATGTTTAATTTACCCTCTTACATAGCAAAATCTTTATTTTTTAGATTAGGAAAAAACCTCACAGTTTGCCCTTTTTATAATTCTTCTAGTGCAGCACATTTGCATAGTACTGAAGGCTGTACAAGCAACTACATCATTCATTTATAAATAGAACTGATGTTATTATCAGTAATTTTGCAAATATTTTATTTTTTTTTTAAGAAGAAACAGTTCTTGAAATTCTGCATTCTCTATGTCATAGCAGAACTACTTTTGTCTTTTTCTTCAAACCTCAATGAAGCTGAGGGGAAAAATAGCTAGAAAATACTTAGGTTCTCTCAGGCTCATATTTCCTAGGTAGAGCTATGTAGTAGAACTCAGAACTTTTTGCTTGTTCTGTTTTTAATGAAAAATAAACAGGATTTGTAGATTTCATGAGCTTTGTTTTTGTTTTGAGAGCAGTGGAACATTTACAGACACTTGAGTAGACAGATCCAGCTGCACTGGAGCTATTTATGCAGGGATATATAATAAAATGAGACAGATAAATTAAGAAAACCTTACCTAACCCTGTCAGGATACTGAAGGCTCTACAGTGCTTTAAAAAAAACCCAAAAAACAAACAAACAAAAAAACCCACCTTAATATGTAGATATCTTTCTATAACAACAGTTTTGAATGGAAACAAGAGAACTGTACAATCTGCTCTATCACAAGCAATGCCTGTACCTGACTCCTCCCAGCACAGTGCTCTGGTTTCTCTCTTGCACGGTCCTATAGGAGGCATCACTAAAATCAGCAATTTCAGTAATATATTTCCAAGGGATGCTGGAAGAACAGAGGCATCTGTTGACTGTTCGTGATCATTCATGTTTATTGTTTGCTCCAAACTTTTTTCTTCTGTAACTTTTTTTTTTTTACCTGACCATATTTCATTCTTTTCCTCTGATTTGCAGGCATTTGTATTAAAGGAAAACCTTGCCCATCTTTAATATGTTACAAGTTTTAGTGCATTCTAATGTGCTTGTAATATCCCAAAGAAAATATTCTATAAAGCATTTAATAGTAACAATTATTGGGTACTAATTCTTTTAGTGAGCTGGAAACTACTCAGTGGGAATATTAAAGTAAGTGTTTTCAGGGTGTTTCACCTATGAGGTAACAGAAACCTTCCATAAAAGTGTAACAAATACACAATTTATATGGAAAAATATGAAAATCACATAAAAGTGAAATAGTTCAGTGGAATCTCTGCAAGGGCCAAATGCAGGAAATAGGGAGAAAAAAAAAGACAAAATTATCAACATAATCAGGATACAGAATTTCTCTGAATTAAGTTATAATGCATTAAATAACCATAGTTATTTAACATTTTGTTTATTTACTGATGGGTTGTTTTATTTGTTTTTTGGTTGGTTGGTTGGGTGCTTTTATTTCCCCTCATGTTTTTAATAAATGCAATCCAAAGAGAGACATTTACAAAAAAATGTGATTTTTCTTCTTGTTAACTGCCATATGGGACAATATTATTATAATATTATGCATTAATAATTGCATTAACCTACAGAAAATATTTCTAGAAGAATGCATTTCCATTTCTGCAATGTGTGGCTATGTGATTCTTTAATATGTACCTTTAGGATAATTGCAGAAATAATTCAGGGAAAACATAAGAACATCATGCTTTCTCATCTCAGCGCCAAAAACACAAGTCTTAGGGCTCCTCTCTCTTTTACTGAGATTTTTTTCCCCCATTCTTTCTTTTCCTTTTCTTGTACTTGTTGGAGAGCCTTCATTTTCTCATCCTTTTGTCAAAGATCCTTTATTTTTCCTTCCTCTTGTACTGATATTATAATCAATTGCATATTTCACAAATGGTCGCCCTATAGTGTATGGTGAGCTGAGGGGTTCACTCCCCCCTTTCCCATCCCCTCCTGGGCCACGCGGTCAACAGCCATGCGGTCTCCAGAGGTCCCAGCAAAGAGACACACGTAGGGAGTGGTGTAGGGGGACCGGAAAGCAGAGAGAGTGAGAGAGAGAGAGAGAGAGAGAGAGAGAGAGTTTATTCACCTGGTGTCGTGGGTTTATTTTATATAAGAGGAAGATTGGCGTCTGTTGGAAGCCTCTGGAAGTTTCCCTCCATCCTATAGAGCAGGGCCAATGAGGGCCAGCTCCGAGGAAAACTTCCTGCTTTTGAACCATTAAGTTACGCCCCTGCGTGAAAACATATTTAAGAAGTTGTGGCGCAGTTGGAATTCGGCAGCCATGGGTTAACAACATCACAACGCAGACATCAAGGTCAGTGCAGGAGGAGAAGAGGAGAAGGAGGGGGAGGGACTCCCACTCAGGGAGTGGACTTAAAACTATTATTCCCTGAATACGTTGGTGATGACCATGGTGATGACGAGTTGTCCCCTCGAAGCCCATGGGATCCATCGGGGTGCAAAGACCCCCCTGTNGGGGGGGCATGGACAGATCAAGGGGTGGTGGTGGGAAAGTGTTTCTAACCTGTTTTTATTTCTTAGTTTTAGTTTTTAGTTTGTTAGCAGTAAATTCATGCATTATTCTAAGTTCTGCTTTGCCCAGAGTATTAATCAAAGCTCCCCTTTCGGTTGTTATCTCTAGCCGTAAATTACTAGCTGGTTTTCTTTTCTTCCCTCTGGAAGGTGCAAGGGGGTGGGGGGAGGCCTTGAAGGAGTTTTGCTGGACATCAGGCATTTATCCAGGGTCAAACCATGACACCTGGCCAGGCCTTTTATAGGTTTCACAGCCTATAGGATTTAAGGGGAGGGAACTAATAGGGAAAGAGTTAACAATGGACGCATCAGGGCAGGTTTCACACAGCCTGGCCGAGGCTTGCATACTAATTAGGAAGGTAAGGGGTTTCCTCCCATGGGTTCTGAGAAAGGTGATCCAGGGAAAAAGCAAACTCCGGTTTACAATGCAGTAAAAAAGCCTCAGGTTTAAAAGGCACTTTGGTTGGTTTCTTCATCTTCACAGGCTTACTGTTACAATAGTGGATTGGTGATTTGCTTCACTGCTTTCTGTTACTCAGGGCTGAAAATGTTATCACCTTGTTTTTTTTATCATGGCACTTGAATTTCTATTTAGGTTCAGTAAAGTCATAACAGGCTTCACAAATAAACATATTCAACACCGTTTTTTTTTTCTCTCTAAATGTCTCCATAACCATTATATTTGTGACATTTATGCAATATACTTTCATTTCTATATGGGTGATGCAATCAATGATTACAATAGGGGAAGAATTATTTCTAGGAAATTGTTAAAGAATCAGGTTTTCTGGAAATAAACAGTCATAAAGGAAAGTAAGACACATAAAACTGTAAACAAAGAAAGTCTCTTATTGTCCATGTCAGGAAAATGAAAGAACCTATTATTTTTTTCTAAACTAAAAATTACCTAATTCAGACCTAACAGTAATTGAAACAAAACTCAGAAACCTACACTTTGTGATTTCACACATTCATTTAAGGATGTAGGTACTTCCATAAGCAACCTACAGATCAGATGCATGGATGAATTACTATGTGATTTCTTGCAGTGTTTCTGTGAATGTCACTGCATAGACTTCCTCATAACTGAAACTTTTCATAAAATTATTTTCAATAAAGGGAAAGTTAATTGCAGTTTGGTGTAAATTAAATCCTTTAGACTAATATTAAGACTTGTTTGAAGAACCATAAAATTTAGAGGTTTAAAGAGAAATATCAATTTGTTTTTCACTACTTTCATAATTCTCTAAGTTATTTTTTCTCCTTAAGAATTAAGGCAGAATCAAAACTGCTATTCTGAAACAAATGCAATTGAAGAAAATCTTCAGAAGACTAATTTTTTAAGCATGTCATGAAAACAGGCAGAAAAAACAACACCTTAAAAACTTGAAAGTAAAAGGTTAAAATTAAATAGGAATTTGCTATTATTGTTTTTAAAAAAAAGCTGCAGAGGGATATCAATCATGCTACTAAAGGGTACAAAAGAAACACCATATGGTACTTAATTGTTTGAGAAATGAGGAAAGCAAACTTCATTACATTTTCTTTTTCAAATATGTCTTTATATTTAAAATCCTAAACAAAGCAGAAACAGCCCTCATTCACCTAATTTTAACCTTTAGTCCCTTAAGACTAAACAGTCTTCAATTCAATACAGTGAATTGAAAGAGGAAGAAATACTATTGTTAAAAAATCACCTTCACATTCTCTGTCAATGTCCTCTCCATTTTGTTATCTTCATAAATATTAAGATGTCATATCTCTCAGCTTAGCTTGATGAGATAATTTTTTAGATCACAGGAAAAGAGCTTTTGTGATGTTATAGCAATTACTAAAAGCTGTGTAGAAACATGAGTTATCTAAGAGTAACTATCAGCACTGCAGCAAGCCTTATGTTTTTCTGATATTTGTAATGTTGCATGAGAATAAAATCTTACCAAGCATCTTTTGAGTTCTTGGGGATATATATATGCTATGGACATATTGGCATTGATATTGCTATATGCAATAATCTTTACAACCCAACCTTTTCTAGGCTGTTGACTGTCTGGGGAGTGGGTGTGGGCTGTTTGCTTGGGTGAGGTGGATTTTTTGGTTGGTTTATTTTGTTTTTGAGAATAGAAGGTCATGGAAGAAAGCCAGTTCAGTTTGTTTTATGTTCACCTACATGTAATTTCCCTGTAATACAGGAAACTGAGCTAAAAGGGATCAGCCTTAATGAGAAGTATTTCCATTCTATATATCATTAAACCAGCACTTTGAGAAACCAAAGCTTAAAAAAACAAAGAAACAAAAACAAACAAAAAAAAACAGCACCTTTTTGTACTGTTCATTTACAAGGATATCTAGCATTCTGGCAGATTTAACAGTCAAGAATATGTCACCTGCAGTGTGACGCAAAAGAAAATATTGATTTTAAATGTAAACACACAGTACTGTGGTGGCATTAACAAGTTACACCTTTCAATCCCTTTTGTTTCTGTAACGGTGGCAATTGCAGAGAATGCTATTTAACCTACACATAAGTTGATGTAACCTGTCTTTACTGAGGAACCATCACTAATAAGATTGTCTGAGGTGTTAAACAAGATGTTCACTGGACTAATGTGAATATATTGACAATGTGAATTTCCTGAACCTACTATATATCACTAGTTTTCTCCAAGTCAATTGAAATCAGGCTGTTGGTCATAAAGAACTTGAACTTTTTGTCATGAGAATCTGCTTTTGATAGGTTTGCTGTAAAGATGTATTTTCTGGTTCAAATCCCTCAGCCTACTTATCACTTCTTTTCCTTCTCATTAGCAGGTAACTGCATGCGAACTATGCTTTTCAGTCATTTCTCAATTAATTTGCATGATACCATGGGGTTTTCTGAACTTTTCATTTAATATCTGACCTTATCAGTAGTATTACCACTAATTTTTGCAGATTCTTTTATCTCTTATGATCTCCACCAACTCTATTTCAACATCATGAAAAAGTATAAAACTAGAAATTTTCATCTCAGAATCCATTTGATACCTGCAGGAAGCTGTAGTGGATAACTGAAAAGGATCCCTAGCATGAGGCAGAGCATTAAACTTAATTGTACCCTGTGGCATTCACACTTTGAAATAAGTTATATTGATTTAACTACTCTCGTCTTCCCCTTTTTATTCCTTCCTCTTTTCATTCCTTTTATTTATTTCTTTTCAATCAGTCATCCTGACTTTTTGATCCCATTTCATATCAACTTTTGAGAAAACGATATATAAGCTGAAAAAAACACTCAATTAAGATGACACGGTTCTGATGCCTCCTTCAGGGTCACTATAAATACAAATGTCATATTTGAAAATTCCATTTAAAATTCTTATCCAAAAAAGATAAGAACGATTTGAAAAAGTATTAAAAAGTCTTTTCTAATATTTCTACATATGTCTTTCAACAGTTAAAAAAAAAAAAGGGGTTTTTTTTGGGTGTTGACCATAAAACCTTCTTTAGGCTATTTTATACTCTAGTTAAAAATCATGGAGTTGCAGATTACAGGACTCAGAGTGAACTCAGAAGATCACCTAGTCTCTATTGCTGTAGTCCAAAGACGACTTCCTTGGAAACACTAAATTTTTGCTAATTACCAGCATTCATTTTATTGGGGGGGGGGGGGGGGGGGGGGGTGGGGCGCGGAATCAATATGAGACACAAATATTTTTCCTTGTTTAGTATTCATTTGAGTGAAAAGTTTTTTTGATGACCAGCACCTTAGATTTATGATGGAATTGAAAACTTCATTATAAGACTAGCATGGAAAGTTTTCCAGCAACGGGAAATATCTGTCTGCTAAAAGGAAAGGCAGAGATCAGAGATGACAGGAGGTAGAATAAAGTTTATTTTCAAGTCATTGATCTTCAGAAAATTGCTCAACTTCAGAAGAAATACTGTTAAATATACAAGTGCATATTAATTTCTTGTCAATAACATCTGGCACCTTGAAAATATTATGAATATTTTAAATGCATCAAGGCAGGATTTTAGGGAAGAATGATGTACCCTTATTCTTTTAAGATAGTGCTATATAGGACTGCAAGACTAATAAAAAACACATTTATGATATTGAAATTTTAATCTTATTAGTCTTTAAAATAATTGGAAGTTTGAGAAGTTATATGACACCCGTAAAGGGTGGAGATATGAGAAATACCCATGTCAAAATAATGAAGTGTTTCAAATTCAAAATTGTACTTTAAAAATATTATATCATGAAAGTGATTTAAAAAATTATTGGTTTTAAAAGTGTAATCATAAATTAAAAGTGTTGCTGTATGACAGCAGCAGTGTGAATATGGCAATTACAGGCAAAGTGATGCTGTAATCTCTTACAGGTGCTTGTAATCTTACCAGTTCTTCAGCCATAGACTGTCTTTTCTGGAAAACAGAGCTCAGTGGGTTCAACACAAAACCACAGGTAGGCTTCTCCCTAAATTTCTAAGGCTGTCATTTTCTCAGGGAAAGAAACCTATGGAAAATTCTGTTCCTGTTTTCACTTTGTTAAGTTGAAAATGGAACTGCAGACTTGATCTTTTCCTAGTCAGAGAAACAAGAGACAAAGTGAAACAAACAACAACTGAAAATTACTAGCATAAAACTCCTATTCTGTTCCATTCAATGCTAAGCAATGCCATGCTACACTGTAGTGTGCTATGTGTCCTAGTTCAGCAGGAGGGACCAGTTATCACTGTGTGGGGGTGATTAAAGCTGTGTATTCTACACCCTCTATTCATTCCCCAAGAACAATGGACCATTTGCAGCAGTTGCCTAGAAAGTCGTTAGCACCTTCACGCCCAGCCTGAGGGAGTGTGGCTGCTAATGGGCCATCAACAGTTCAACCATACCCCATGACTCATAGAACTAATCAGCCATTGTGTAAGTCCCCACCCTGGGGAGGGACTGGGTGCTCCCTGAGGGTACATAAACGGGGCTCAGAAGATCTCAGGGGCAGCTCGTCGGATCCAGAGGAGCAGCAGGACCTCGACAGGNTTACACTATGCTACTCTATTAGTACATTCTTTCTTACTTTGGGCTACTGGTTTTGGGACAGAAATGATGAGTCTTATGCTACATGACAAGATGTCAGCTGAAAGCTGGAATGTCTCTTAGAAGCTGGATGTTACCTATTGTTAATTAAATGTTTGCTCTTTAGCTGTCTTATTCTCAGTTCTTTTCTGAAATTACAAAAATCCATAAAAGGGCTGCAACTCATATCCTGATACAGTGTACAATGCTGAAAGGAGGAATACAAAGAAGAAGTCATATTGATATTTAATCTCTGTACACACTATTTATTACCTGTGAAGTGAAGGCAGTGCCAACATACTAGGGGTCAGGGGGAAGAGAGGGGGCTAGAAGATGACTGTGCTGAAATTTCTGATTTGTATGTGAGCAATGTTTCAGTATTCTCTTCAAACAGAATAAAAATGAGTTGCCATAATTTTTTGATCTTTGCAGTGTATAAAGGTATTTTATCAAATTACTATCCTTTATTTATGCATCTGAAACATGCATAAATATGAAAGATCTTAGAAGTACAATTGTATTTCTGTATTAAAGCTCAGAATCACCTTCTTATATGTAAAAGTAAATATTCCAAAAGGTTTTCCTGGAAGATGTGGAAGACCTCATCTTCCACAGTAAGTTAAGCTGGGAAATTTATGACAACATGGAGGCAAAGAAACTAAAATACTTTGGAAAAGGAATAAGATCTCTATCGAAACTTGCAGGAGGGATACTTTTCCCAGCTATTATGTACCAGTAAAAGTAATAGTAAGGAGATTAACATGGCTTCTGAGAAACTGTAGGCAAATCTGACTTTATTTACAAAATAAAACAGAAAGGAAACACATCTTTCATCAGCCAACAGACTGAGATAAAACTTTTATTATAAATTTTTTGATATGGCCACTCCACAGTCAATATCAACTGCCTCAAAAATCACGAAAAAAATAAGGAGACTTTTGGTTCAGAGAGAAATTAATCTCTCATTGGAGTACATAAAACTGTTTTCAAGACACTCAGATCTAAATCTTTCTTTTAATTTCTTAAACTGACTTCAATTTAAAATTTGTATTAATATTCTGGTCAATTTTATGTTCACATTCATGCTCTTCTTTTCATAACAAAACCAAATGGAAATATTAGCAGTTACAGTTACATAAAGTCTATTTGATAGATTATTTCTACTTAGAAACCTAAATGGAAACATATCTAAAAATCATAGAATCATTGAATCATTAAGGTTGGAAGAGATCTCTAAGATCATCAAGTCCAACCTTCTACCCCATCCCACCATGCCACTAAGCTGTAGCACTAAGTGTCATGTCAAGTAATTTCTTAAACACTTACAGGGATGGCGACTTCACCACTTCCCTGGGCAGCCCATTCCAATGCTTGACAATCCTTTCAGTGAAAAAAATTCTTCATGATGTCTAACCTGAACCTCCTCCGGTGCAACTTGAAGCCATTTCCTTTTGTCCTGTCGCTAGTTGCCTGGGAGAAGAGATCAACTCCCACCTCACTGCAATGTCGTTTCAGGTAGTTGTAGAGAGTGGTAATGTCTCTCTTGAGCCTCCTTTTCTCCAGACTAAACAACCCCAGCTCCCTCAGACACTCTTCATATGACTTACTCTCTAGGCCTTTCATCAGATCCATTGCCTTTCTCTGAACACACTCCAGCACCTCAATGTCTTTCTTGTAGTGAGGGGTCCAGAACTGAACACAGGGTTCAAGGTGTAGCTTCACCAGTGCAGAGCATGGAGGGACAATCACTGCCCTAGTCCTGCTGGCCACACTATTGCTGATACAAGCCAGGATGCCTTTGGCCTTCTTAAACACTTGGGCTCACACTGGCTAATGTTCATCCAGCTGTTGACCAGCACCCCGAGATTCTTTTCCACTGGGCCATTTTCCAGCCACTTTTCCCCAGGCTTGTAGTGCTGCATGGGGTTGTTGTGACTGAAGTGTAGAACTTGGCACTTTGTCTTATTGAATCGCACACTGTTGCCCTCAGCCCATTGATCCAGCCTTTCCAGATCCCTCTGTAGAGCCTTCTTACCCTCCAGCAGATCAACACTCCCACCCAGCTTGGTGTCATCTGCAAACTGACTGAGGATGAACTCAATTCCCTCATACAGATTATAATTGTGTATCTTAAATCCTTTGACTGGGAATACAAAAAACATGTTTCAAAGATGGAAATCAAAGTAATAGGGGCCTATTACAATTACCCTTTTTTTTTTTTTACCCCCGTTTCCCTCCGTTCCTAATCTTTTCAGTGATAGAAAAATTTTAACTTCTTAAATATTTTAACAACTTTTTTTTTTAAAAAGCCAATGAAATGAAACAGAACTTGGTCTTTTTCCTTTTTCTTTTTTCTTTTTTTTTTCTTTTTTCCCTAGTAAGATCTTATAGTTTTGGTGGTTTTTTGTCTGTTTGTTTTACTCCTTTTTTTTTTTTTCTGATGGGTTGCTAGCAGCAGAAACAGTCTCATTTATGTACATATGTTTCTTTCTTTTTGCTTAGAAGGATTGCGCAAAAATGTTTGCCATGTTGTCCATAATTTGACTGCTCTAGAACACTACTTTTTCTTGAATACCTTTGTGGGAATTTTTAAATTTGTTGCCATAAGGGGAAGGAAAAAAAACTTCCCAAGACAACTTTATGTGGCTAAAGTAGAGAAGAGCTCTTATTTGAGGGTACAGAATATAAAGAAGTATAAAAAGAGTATAAAAGTATAAAAAGAGTATGAAACAGTACAACCCGTGTTGATAAGTAACAGATAGAAAAGACCAGTGCTAGGTTGAACTCAGAGCCTCAGGAATACCATGTGAGCTTTTTTTCTAAGCACCACTACTTCAAAATCATGCAGAGTAAATTAATCCAAAAGGCGTCCCTTTCATTCCTGGCTGTACACATACCCAGCCAATCCCTGAGCCACTCTTACCAAATGTCTTACCAAAGCAAACAAGGGACAACAACCTGCCCCTCTCAGATGAAAGATCCTTTCATCCACAGGCTGGGAACACTGGCTCTTGCAACATCTGGGCCCAAGACAGCTCAACTCCCCACCCACCATAAACAAGCTTTTGCAGCTGCTCCCCTGCAGTGCTTATGCTGGTACCCACTTCCAGTCTCGACTTCCTTCAAACAGGACTCGAGGTTCTTGAGGTCCAGCCTGGGAGAACAAGGGAGGGGAAACATCTCCCCCTCCCCGCCCCCGCTAAGGAGAGCAAGGGAGGGGAAACCCCCCTTTGCAAGCAGAGCTCTTCTGAGCTCCTCGTCCCCCCCGCCCCACCCCTTTTGGGGTGGGAGAGCACAAGGCACCACACCAGGCTGGGCAGCAAGAGCAAGGCAGGCATGCAGAGAGAGAGGGGGTGGGGGTGTGTATGTGTGTGTGTGTGTGTGTCTGTGAATGTCAACAAGGTGTAAGAGCTGCAAAAGCTTTTCTGACAAGGCAGCATACTAATTTTATAACACTACTCAATTATCATATCTAAATGTTATCCAATCTAAGAAATATCCATACCTAGAACTTCCCTTCTTTCGGCCCCATGGCACACCTCTCCTAGAATTGAGTTGGCGGTCTTAAGACCCTTACTTCACCCTTAATCATCATCTTCACATGACTTTCCCTTATTGGAGCTCTCCAAGGTTTCTGGGCTTTGCTTTCTTGTTTTGACTAACATGGTGTCTAATTGTCTTAGCTCTGGTACATGTTTCCCAGGCAGGATGTTCCAGCTATTCTCTGACTCTTAAGACAGCTAGCACAGGGTTAGAGGTTGCTAGCTACTCTAAATGTAAGAAACTACATAGCTGTATAAAAATCTACAAATTCATGAAAACCGTACAGCATCAATTCAATATTTCTTTTTTCTTAATACTCTGCATCAACCACCTTATCCTTTTTACCCTGTGTCTAGTATCAAATACATCTTGCAATAATTTTGAAAGCTTTCATTCAGTGTTTCAGTTTCACTATAGCCCTCTAAAATTAGAAGAAACATTTCATATTAAGATTTTGATCAGACACTTTTTTCAGTTTATATAGACTTATCCATAGTTTAGCACTTCTTAGTATAAAAGACATTTTGTAGTTCATCTGATTTTGCATTTATCTCTGATGCCTAAGGGTTTCTTTCATTTTTGATTTTTCAATTTTATAGATGTTAGAAATTATTGTAGATCTAATGTATTAGTAATATAACTTCAGTAGCTGAATGTTTATACATACTAATCCCATCCTATGATGGAACCCCTTAGAATTCCATTAGCTGTTTAGTCTCTATTTCAAGGTAGAATTGCAGAAAAGCACCATGAAGCCTGTACAACAAGATAAAGACAGGGACAGAAGGACCTCCAAATCTGAAGCTTTGGAAGGCCTCCAAGGACCTGATGTGCTGTAAAGAAGACAACGAAGATGAAGGAAGGGTCCTGAGACCCCCAACCCAATTCCTAACGGGGTGTGCCGAGGGCAGAATGGGGCAGGACTGGGGGAAATAACAGAATGGGGTTGGATGGACACTATTATAAAATCTTGTAACTTAGTTCTAAGGGGGGGATTCCTGTATGAATGTATTCCTGGAGCCTGGAGGCTCACTAAATCTCCTGCTCACTTATCTTATCTCCTACTGAAGTTGCCTGAGTTTTTTTTCCCTCACTCCGTAAGGCAATATCTCTTGCAGTGTCATGATTTTCAACTAAAATGATAGACTAAAACTCTATACTTTTGTATCTTAAAAAGGATTTTGAAACTATATGGCCCAAAAAGCTTCATTCCTAAATCTTACTATGAATGTCGCATAAGAGAGAATATAAAAAGGCAGTCTGAGTGATCTAGAAGAATTTACTGTGAATAGGAAGGATTTCAAAGGGAGTTACATTTGTCTTTGCTACTTACACAGATTTGGTGATAAAGGTAAGCAGAACATTTCATTTCACATTCCTATTGGCTATGTTGTTTATAAATATTTTTAATAAAATGTTCTACTTAATCATGTTATTCAAATCACACATGGTTATAAAAAAATGAGAATAACAAATGGAATGTATTTATGGTATCCGCAAGGGCATTGGTAGTACAAATTCAACTGGTCATGCTTTAGAGAATGAGGTTTTTCATGCTGATGTCCCCTGCCAGGAGAGCACAAGTTTTACATTAGGAGAAGATGACAGGACTGAATAAATGGAACATCAAGGGACTAGAAATACACAGCAAATAGGCACAGCTAGGAGGTCATTTGGAAAGAGAACCAGCTGGATGCAGTTGGTGTGAGGGCATAGTGGCAAATCTATCATCTGTCCACCAGCACAGAAAAGACACAGGAGACTGGACTGACTTCAGAGAGTGCCTGTACTAGAAAACAGTTTGAAAAGGAGTAGCTCAACAGGAAACTGATATTCTATCTTCACTTTATTTCTTAGCCCTTTGTCTCCACCCTCTATTCCCAAACCCATTCTCTTTTCCTTTCTTACTCCTTACTTTTCCACCTCTTAGTTTAGATACTAACTTGTGGTGCTTCAGGATAAGAAATGCAGTTATTATACAATAAATATCCTCTCTGATTATTCTGCTTCCAGATGACTAATGAGAATTTTAACAGTATCTTCCTTTCCTGAAGTTTCAAGGACAGTTCAATATGAACTTACTGGGGACTATACTGATCCCTATAAATAGAGAAAGAAAGAAGGAAACCAGAAAATAGTCATTGCAAGCTGATGAGAACCTATATATAAGGAAAAAATATGAAAGTACTTTTGATATGTCTCAGGTATTATTCTTTACTTCATATGAATATATAGAGAAAAGGTCAGTCTTCTTGCCTTAGTTTAACTTTCATGCAGATAGCAATGTACACATGATCATTACATTCTCCATTATTTATGTTTATCTCCTGTGCTATGTCTTCCTTAGACCATTCTTAGAAATTTCATTATGAAATTTCAGTAAGAAAGTTATGATACTATTGGTATAACTGAAACATAAATAAGTCAACTCACATGACTGCAGGATTGCAGTGAATGGCTATAGACTGTCATAAAGACAAAACGGAAAAGAGAAGGGGGAGGAGTTAACTGTGGTGATTGTGAAAGATCTATCAAATGTCTCTGGGTCAAGATCAGAGGGCTTTTCTCCAAAGGAGTCATATAGTAGGAACCTGCTACTGACCTCCAAACTAAGACGATAATACTAAGAAAGTAATACTTGGGTTGCCTAAGCAAGCTTCAGGTCAACAGTACATGATTCTTATGGATTACTTCAACCAACTAGAAGAACAGCACAACTCAAATATCATACAGCAAGTTCTTGGAATTCATAGAGGACTGCTTCCTCATGAAATGAGGCACTACTGGATTTGCTACTCACAGAAAACCTGCTTGATGATCCAGGAAAGTATAGGTCTATCAGTCTTACTTCATTCCCTAAGGTTATATGAATACTCCTGGGAGATATCACAAGTCAGATGAAGCATGTGATTGGGAAAAGCCAGCATGGATTCATCAAGTGCAAATTGTGCTGGACAAACCAAATCACCATGTACAAAGAAACCTGCTAGGTTGGCGTGGGGTGAGTGGTAGGCATTATCTACCTGGATTTCTCCAAGGCTTTTATTTGCTTTCGCACAGACTCCTCCTGGAGAAACCGATGCATTATGGTCTGTACAAGTTGTTTTTATGGTACGTGGGGAACTGGCTGACAGTTTGGTCCTTTGCAAGCTGGCAGCCTGTTACAAGTTGAGTCCCCAAGGGATTAATATCGTTTTCAATATTATCTAATATCTTCATAAGTAATCTGGATGACAGGATCAAGTGTACTCTGATGAACTTTGCAGAAGATACCAAAGTGAGTCATTATGAAGTTCAACAAGTGTAAAGTCTTGCATCTAGGAAAACATAATCCAGGACTTCAACACAGGCTGGGATACACCCAGATGGGAAGCAGCTCTGTGGAAAGGGACCTGGTGGTCCTGGTGGACAATAAGTTTCATAAGAGTGACCAGTGTGCTACTGTGCCAAAGAGAGACAACAGGATGCTGGGCTGCATCAAAAAATGCATCACCACCTGAGATAAAGTATCCCACTCTACTCAGCATTTGTCATGTCCCACATGGAATAATGTGTACAATTTTAGTCTCTGCTATAAAAAGCATGGATGGACAGGCTGTAAAGGGTCCAGAGAAGGTCCACAAAGATGATCAGATTATTGGGAAGCCTATCATATGAAAACTGAGAGAACTGGGAGGGTTACCTTATCACAACGTTACGAGATTTAAAGGAAAGAAGTCCCAAAGAAGATAGGGACTCCTTTTTTTAAAAGTAATCACGTCAAAGACCAAGAGTAATGGGTACAAGTCACTCCTGGGGAGAGTCCAGCTGAACATATAAGGAAAATTTTTCACAGTGGGAACAATCAGCCATTGGATCAATTTGCCCAGAGAAGTGGTGGATTCCCAAACACTGGACACTTTTAAGATTCAGCTGGACTGGGTGCTGGACCATCTTGTCTAGTCTGGGCTTTTGCCAAGAAAGGTTGGATCAGATGATCACTGAGGTCCCCTTCCAACCTGGTATTCTATGATTCTACAAAATTCTAGCTTCTTCCGTGATTGTCATGAGCTGCTGTCCTGTCCCATGTTAATGAATTCTCAGTGAACACCACCAACACTCTGTACTTGAGTAACTTACTGTGTCCTTATGATGAGGACTGTTTCACAGGTGGTGCTAAAGATCATGTGATTCTATAAGGGAGTTCTACGTCTTTTTTGCAATCCATTTCTGTTATTAAATAACACAATTTGGCTCCTTTCCGTCAACATCTCTGATGTTTTTCTGGCTAGTTAAAAAGAGGGAAAATCTATCTCCATTGTGTATATTTTTGTTGCATATTTATCTTGACATTTTTATTTAATATGCTTTTGGATATAACCCTGACAAGTTGGCAGCCTGTAAAACTTCTATTTGCTTTCAGGAAAAGGTACAGTAGAAGCTTCTACAACCTTTGCTGATGAAACAAATTAGTAATATGCTTTGTTAAAAACCACCAAAAGGAACTTATTTATGTTTGAAATCCCTAACTAAAAATATGTAAAACATCAAGTAGTTCCATTGAATTACATGACTAACTGCTTTTTGGATTATGCTCTAATCTAGAAATAATGCTTGTATAGTCAGAGGAAAGTTCTGCTTATTACTGCATAAAGAGAACATTTTAGCAATGTGTACAATGATCCACTAGAGTTAAAAAAAAATAAAAATACTTGCTGTAGGTTTCACACCATTTAACCATCACTTAACAATTTTTAATAACTAGAATTTACCCACAACAATGAAAAAAAGGCAGATGTATATTCAGAATTGAATTGAAAATTTTCTTTCTGAAAGAAAATACAATTTTGTATTCTTTAAAACATTATATAGGTTTTGCAATATATAGCTCCTCACCCAATGCATGCTGCAGGGATTGTAAGTATCTTAGGTGATACACTTTATCATTAACAACATTTGTTACTCACTTAGAATAATTGTCTTTTTTTTTATGCTACTGGCCGTCTTTTAGAATGACAGAAATGGTAGACAGCAAGTTAAACAGGTCTTATAATCAACACCTGCAAATATAACTCATTTATCATGCCTATGTCAAATTTGTCAGAAACTCAACCTTTCTGGAAGCAAGAAGGAAGCACAATAAAGGTTAGTGGATTTAGAATGCTACTCAAGTCTTAACAAGTAAGCATATGCAACAAAGAACTTGCTTTACATTTGCCATATTTTGCTGTCTTTGCTGGTACAGAGTAATTGAATAATCTATTTGCTATTTACTATAGCTGCATGACATCCTATGGTGCAACTATTTTCAATATAAATAAATATTCTCAATAAATGTTGAATGGAAAAATGCACTGGTGTGGAACCAATGAATTGAAAAGCTCATTTAGGACCGGATCCTGTAAAACATGGAATGAGCCCTGTAAGTGGCTCTTCTCTGTTTGTATTTCTCTGAGAGTTAAGAGGCTCTGTTTATCACCAAATATACTCAGCATCTTGCAGGGTTAGATATTAATGAACAGTGATTCTGGAAAATAAGCATGTCTGATATTAAAATGTCATTAAAACTAGCTTTCTTCATACTTCCTAAACTGTTTTTCCGTGACACTCAGTTTGAAAACATTAGAAAAATAACTTAGGGTCTACTGAAGTTAACCATTCTCTGTCAAAACTCTACTGTTCATTTTCACTGTCAGAGTAAGTAGATATTCAAGATGTTACTATGATTTGTTGCTTCTTCACTGACTGGCTTATTGTCTGTATTTTAATTAATGATGGGAATGAAAAGTAGCTGTAATACAGCATAATACAAAGACAGACTATTATACAAATCAATCACACATATTTTATTTCAGCAGTATAATCAATTTTCTAATTTACAAATTTAAATTTTAGTACAGAGGATCATATTGAAGAAGAAAAATTGTGAAGGGAAACTTCATTTTGAAAGCTCATCTTATCAATAAATGAAGACTAGGAATCAGATGCACAGCATTCTCAGTCACAGTGTTATTGAAAACTACAAATATTGAAACACAATTCATGTTACATTATTTTTATAAGATCTGTGAGATTGCATGTATGGTACTATCGATTTAATTAGTACATCCTCATAGAAAAAGAAACATGATAGTTAATGGAACATTGCATTTACCAAGAGGTCATTGAAATGCATTTTTATAGTTTCTATTACATTTGATATTATTCAGGATTTATTCAATGGATGATTCACTGAATGGATACATGAAAGAAGAATGTCAGCATTTCATAGAAACTGGAATACCAAATAAATAAGTCGATGTTCATGTCATTGTTCTATTTTTGTTATAAGTGAAATAAATAACCTAGAATCCACTTTTAATAATATTCTTAGTCAAGTATTAGACATTTGGAGTGCATAAAGGAAAATATTTTCAAAAATTCTAAGTTAACTGTGCCTCCAAAGTAGCTAAAAATGCCTAAATAGAGACAAAACATGGAGGGGAAATAGTAATTACAGCTGAATATATAGTATAGTGAGAAAAAAAAATACTAGGTTTTATCATGATCTCGGGCAGATTCACAGCCAAAAATATTTTGCTGACAATTTGGTATATCATGGTCAGCTGAGAATTTTTATTAAAAATAATATCAAATTATAATTATTTTTGATTCATTATTTCATGCTAAAATTTTTCTAAATATTTATCTTGAGTTTCTTTTCTCATCTTGACTTCAGAAATTTCTGTAGACTTTTCTTTTGTTAGATTTAATTTCCATTGAAGTTAGGTTTTACTTCTTTGCTTGTGTTGTGGTTTAACCTCAGCCATAAGCTAAGCCTCACACAGCTTCTTGCTCAGTCCTCTGGTGGGATGGGAGAGAACCAGAATGGTAAAAGTGAAAAAACTAGTGGACTCAGATTAAAATAGTTTAGTAAGTAAAACAAAATCATGGACATGATCAAAGCAAAACACGAAATTAATTCACCACTTCCCATGTACAGGTTGTGTTTAGCCATCCCCAAGAAAGCAAGACTCTGTTGTGTGTGATAGCGACTTTGGAAAACAAAACACCGTAACTCCAAATATCCACCACAACTCCAAATATCCACTACCACTACCCTTTTTCTGCCTTTTCACTGCAACTTTTATTGCAAATCACATAATAGGATGCCCCTCTGGTCAGCTGGGGTCAGCTGTTCTGGCTGTGTCCCTTCCCTGCTGCCTGTGAACCCCTCACCCTCTTCACTGGTGGTGTGGGGAGAGGGGCAGAAAAATCATTGACCTTGTGCAAGTGCTGCTCAGCAACAGGAAAATCATCCCTGTGTTATCAACAGCATTTCCAGCACAACTCCAAAACATACTTCATACTAACAACTATGAAGAAAATTATTCTAGCCAAAAAATCCAGTACATTCTGCATTGCCTATTTCTTACAAAATATATTTTTCTTTAGTTTCTTTCTCATTTATTATCTGTGCATTCTTGGACCGTGTTGGCTCACATGTTCTTTCATTGGAGAAGTGTGAACTGTTCCTGATTCAGTTTTGTGTATCACTTGAAGTCTGTTTTTTCTTATGAGTCAGTGCTTGTTTGGCTGTTCGTTTTCTTATTCACTTGAAACTGTTTTTGCAGGAGCAACAAGACTGTGTCTTTGTTGAAAGAAAATCAAGGATCGGCATCTTTTGAAGAGAAGTCTTCCAGCCCAACAAGAAATTGGGGGCACTTTTTCACTGATGAGTTCCCTCTGATGGCTTCTTAGTTGACAGTTTTACTCTTGTTTGAGACAGGAGTTATTCACTAATTTAATACCAGAAATACTGCCAACATCCTTTCCTGTTCTGCTTCAGGAAAGATCAGTGTTCTGAAATATAAATGAAAAAGTGTTCCACTTTGCCCTTATCTTCCCAGAGACCCAAGGAGAGGGTTGTCAGTGGGTCTAGGTGAACTGCCTCTGAGCGACACCCTTCTTTGGAGGACAGTAGAGCCAGAAACAGAAAATACTAATGAGGAAAAATGACTTTGCAGAAGGCTGATACAGGCCCCTGAAAATTGTTCATAGCAGTTGCATCAATATTTCTAAGTAAGGGAAATTTCAGTATGTGTTTGTGTGTGTGTTAATAAACAGCTTATTTTACATAAAGAAACAATGGAATTTAATAAAAGTTTTTTAGTTGTTGACATTACTTACAACTAACCGGAAGTATATTGAAGAAAAAAAAATAACGAAAATAGATGGGATGACCACATCATTTTCTACTTTTTTTAAACTAGGTGAGCATAAATGTGTGATTTTTTTACATGGGCTAAAACTGACACCTGGTTAGAACATGATATCGCCACATATAAGCAAGCTACTCCAAACTCCATTTTCACTATAACAGATAATAACTGATAGTAGTAATAATGACAGTAATAAGTATGGCTGATAGGATGTTTTAGATAGATTTTTGATTACTGGAATAGTTTAAAAAAGCTGAGAGATGGAACATCACTAAACACAGGAGCTCTCTGTAACAGTTTAAATATTTAAAAAAGGGAATGAAATGCTCATGGCCATTACAGTAAACATGGAAAATGGCTAAGCAAGTGATAAGGTGAGGCTATTGCCTGGTAAGTCCATTCTGCAATCACCTTGTGTGCCTCCACAGCCATTTGTCTAACTAGACCACCTGGCCTGTCTAGTTGCCATGAGCTCTTTAGAGCAGGGTTCCCATTTACAGTTGCTGAGTTTTTACAGCATAGAGGGATCTAGATCATTGATTAGTAAACAACTCAGTAGGATGAAACACACTGAAAATCCAGCAGGTAATTCAAGCATTATCTCTATTTCAAATTAAGAAAAATATTTAATTTAGTAACTTCTATAAATTAAAAATAATAAAGAGTTCCAAATTTTGTACTTTTTAAACCCATAAATGTCATTACAGTTAATTGAAGGTGGATAGTCTAAACTTTTCCAAGTAAAAAGACCTTCCTAGTAGCAGTAGACAACATTTTTTTTCAGGATTTTTTATTTGCAAAATCCTCAGGTCTTTGTAACACAGCTAGGCTAAGGGAGAATTCTAATGTTACCAGCTTTTACTTTTTAAGCCTATTGTTTTTGCTGTCTTTCCTGACATCACTATGCAATCTGCAACTGTGCCAATGCTGGTGTGACAATTCCAAAGAAATGTACTGTAAACAAAAGAAATTGGTTTCCTAACAATAGAATCCATGTGAATTCTTTTTGAAGAGCTTCATCTCCCAGTCAAACTTCCTTCAATGTAGTAAGCTATCTGTGAGAGAGAATACCAAATTTAAGAGATTCAAACACTGAAAATAGAAGATTGAATGGATTAGATGGAATGCAGCAGGGAAGTCAAGTGTTTGTATTCACATCACTTCAAGGTACCTAATTCTGAGCTCCAGAGTAGTGAAGCTACTGCTGTGTACAAGACTGCTTGTAGACAGCAGACATAGTAATATTTCATTAAGTATAACAGAAATATTAAATTATAAAACAGAAGAGAAGACAAAAATGAGAGAACAAATATTTCGTTTTCTGATTTAACCTACCATTTCAAATCTGCGTCTTTACCCGAACACATTAACTAATAGTTAGACTTATTCAAATCCATAATTTCATACATATACTCATGTCTATACACATAAAGATATGAAATGTCTTTTTTTACTATTTGATTATTTATGTTTTATGTAAGATTCATGTCCATAATATTTACTGAATATTTTTAATGCCTTGACATCTCTTAAAGGATGGAATTCTTAGAGATTTATTTCTTATTTGGTGGACTTTGGTGAAGAAGAAAGAGATTGTACTAAGTTCTCTGAATATCCATTGGTAATAAATTAAAAACTGTGATTTTCAAATAAACTTCCCTAGGAAAAAAGTGCAAGGAGCACTACGTTTTTAGTGTTTCTTTTTCAAAAATGTAATCATTTTCTTAAAACAAATGATATCACTAAATGTAGCAGTTCAGAGAATTAGTTTATGATGTTTCACATCTTTAAAAATGTAAAATGAATATTAGGTTTCTAGTCAAATATTTACATGTAAATTTACATGAGTATTTTTTGTCATTAAGTACTTGCTTAATTATAAGATTTTACATATTTATCTCACTCTTGAGCCCAATTTGAGTGCAGAATCAAGTGATTAAAATACCCAAAGACATCACAATGTCTGCTATAGTTTGAGTTACTAATAGGAGAATTCCCATCCTAAAACTTGGCAGAGTAGAACTCCACATGTAGTTCAGGTAGGACTGCTCAGCTGCTCTACATCTGTGAGAGAATTCCATGATCCAGAACAGTCACACCATCTGTTTCAATGTGTGACCACACAGACAGAGACTTGCAAATGCCAGGCTATGGATAAGAAGTTGGAAAAGGTGGCAAATTCATTTGAGGGCTGACAGACAGCATGCTCTAGGACTCAAATGTCTTTTGCTTAAGTTGCTGTGGAGGAATAACCATAGGCTACTGTTAGGTATAATCTTAACAAATTAAATATATTTTAGCGGAGTTTTTGTCAAAAAGAACTTCATTATCCATCTTATTCTTACTGACTGGATTCAGCTCTGATACAGATGCACTTTTTGATAACTAAGTATTCTCTGGATTTAGGAAAGGGAAGTTTTTCATTATATTTTTTGGTCACCATCTCTGTTAATGAAATAGAAGCATAAAGTAAAAGTAAAATTTAGTTACCTGTTAAAGTACACCACATCTATGAAATTTATTTCCCTACCAATGGGAAACAGTTCTTCAGGGCTTTGAAACATCTTTGGCAAGTTTCACAAGGCATTGTGCAAAATGAAGCTGCAATAATTATTATTCTTCATTGTTTCCCGTGTTGCAATGTAAGAGACAGCAATGAGAAACATTTGGGAAAAAGAAAAGAGGAATCTCACCCAGATTAGGACTCAGGGTACCTTGAAAAATAGAATCCTGTTACAACAAAGTGCAAAGTGAGAAACATCTTCCCTTTCTTCTCTTTCCTGTGAATTTTCTTCCACATAGAGACTTACATGACTATTTGAGCATTCTCTCTGTGCAATCCCTCTTTAATATTAGAGAAAGAACTCCAAAGATCCCCTGGATCAGGTAGCCCTATGGTGAGAGCAGCAGGTTTGTTATTCTGCAGAGATCAGGCACAGGGATACTCAGCAAGTACCTACATGACATTGCTCACAGTTTTCTGCCATCTGTATTGCCTTTTGCATGGTTTTCCTTACCTCAGGTTCTTTTCCTTTGACATCTTCATCCCCTCCAAACCAAAAAAAAACCACCTGCATTTATTCTGTCTCCATCGTATCTCTTTTGCTGGTTTTGGTTGTGTTTTTTTTTCCCCCTGACTTTGTAAAATTCTTTCTCAGTTATAATATGATAATTTGGTAATTTTTACTTTAGTCAGCAATTCTGTCAACTGTCTTCCTTTCTGTTATCTTCTTTCACTACTACTTTTAATATCTTTTAACAATATCCTCAAGCTACTACTCTAAACATCTCTTAACAACTTGTGCCCTAATCTTGCTAGTGTAGCTACAAGTCATGGCTGACTATCTGAATGCACACCATAAAGAACAATCTATTTACTCTTCTGCTAATGAATAAACAGTGAAGAAGCATGCTAACAGTTCACTTGGTAGATAAGAAGAAAAAAATAGTTGGACCCAGAAGTGCAGAGCCTTCAATACAGTGAAAGAAGGCTGCAAATTCTGGTTGTGTGTATTTATGCTAATCAGAGGATTAGCTTCTTCAACAACTCAGCTTCTTGAGTGTGGGAAATGATAGAAATACCACCCGTCAGGAATTACAGGTAGTTACCTCTTCTTGCAACAATGAAAATGAAACTGCCGATGATTTAGGAAATCACATGAAGAAAAGTAAAACTGCAGTGAAAAAAACCCTCACAAAAAAAAAAAAAGAAAAAAATGAAACCAAAAAAACACCCACACCAAAATAGAATTATTTTATGTATCCTGAAGTAGATAATGCTTTTTGTTAATCACTTGAATCCAGCTGAGAACAGCATATGCCAAAAAGAAGGTAGATGTGGCACACAAGATTGAGCAGGAATATGAGGAAGCATGCTGATAAAGTGCAAAGATACAGAAAATTTCACTGACTTTAATCCTCATCTATACTATTTGCACACATCTCTTCCATCTGTAATTAGACTAGTTTTCTGGTAAGCCTGGAGAGCATTTGTGTTACTTAAGTTGTGTACCATGGAGATGACCACTGATTCAGAAAAAGTTTGTCTCAGAACTATTTTCTTGTTTCTGCTTTATAAATATAAAGAACATATATTAGAAGTAACATAAAATAATTTTAAAGAAGAAAAATCTAAATGTATGGATCAAATAAAAAGCAAAATTATGACATATTTAATTTTTTCATTAAAACCAAACCTGAAAAATGTAATACAGCCTTTCTGTGATTATATGATCCTCTTTTTTTTTTTTATTTTTACAATTCACTTACAAGTTCTTATACACTGTACAAGCCAGTAATAATTGGTTTCATAGAATCATAGAATGGTTTGTATTGGAAGGGACTTTAAAGCTCATCTAATTGCAACTCCCCTGCCACAGGGAGGAGCACCTTCAACCAGACCAGGTTACTCAGAGCCCTATCCAGTGTAGTCTTGAACACTTCCAAGGATGGGACATCCACAACTTCTCTAGGCATTGTGTTTCAGGGCCTCACCACTCTCACAATAAATAATTTCTTACCAATCCCTAATCTAAACCTCCCTTTTTTTCACTTTAAATCCATTTCCTCTTGCCCTATGTAGTTACATCTTGTTGTAAAAAGTCCCTCTCCAGCTTTTTTCTAGGCCCCCCTTAGGTAGTGGAGGGCTGCTTTAAGGTTTCCCCAGAACCTTCTCTTTTCCAGGCTGCACTGCCACAACTCTGTTGTCATAGGAGAGATGCTCCAGCCCCGTGATGAACCTACTGGCTTTTCTCTGGACTCATTCCAACAGGTCAATGGCTTTCTTGTGCTGGGGGCCCCAGAGCTGGATGAAGTACTCGAGGACATGGAGAGCAGGGTAGAGGAATGGAATCACTTCCCTCCATGTGCAGTTAATTCTTCTTTTGATGCAGCCTAGGGTATGATTGGCTTCCTCAGCTGCAAGCACAGATCACCAGGACTTGAGTTTCTCATCCACTGACAACCCTAAGTCTTTCTCCTCAGGGCTGTTGTCAATCCGTTCTCTGCCAAACCTGTATTTGTGCTTGGGATAACTCTGAGTGTAGGACCTTGCACTTGGCCTTGTTGAACTTCATGAGATTTGCATATCTCAGGTGCAATGACAGAAGATGCCATTAACAATGACTGCTCACATCCTGTCCCTTCATTTCAATGCTGTCAAAGTCAATTATCTATAGCAAAGAGGCTAGGTGCCTCTGTCAGTGACCAGATGCAACTGAATTGAACAATATGAGTATCTGACACTATACGTCAAAGACTTGAAGCCTGTTTGCAGATCCCAAGACCTTCATCCTTAATGGAAAAATATTACTGTAATTAAAGTATGAGAATTATGAAGATCACAAAGGAGCCATATGATTCTGAATGTTTATTAGATTGATGCCTATCTACTGTTTAATTTCACAGACATCACAATGCATAACATTTTCAGAGATATTTTGAAACTGTTTAAATAACATTTATTATGGATAAATGTTTATAATTGATATATTCTAGAGAAAAGTCTAGAATAGTGCTTGTTTAAATACTTCCACCAAACTAAATGTCAGGAATATATCAGATTGGTTATTTATTAATGTCTCTTGAGAAATAAAATATTATACAATGTTCAAAAGGAGAAATAATGTCATGTTGAATTGAGGAGTCCTTTCTAGAACAACTAAAAAAGGTTTTTTTATAATATTTGGGTTTAAAATTGTGTTTTTGCTGGACCATTTTATCAGATTCTAAAATTACTGCCTAGATATATACTTTAAAATAATTCAGGGGAGCTAGAAAATAGGAAAAGTTGCATCAAGCATACCCATGACCTATTTAAACTTTAAGTAGAAATATATATTGCAGTGTTTATAATACCTAAATTTTAACTTTTATTTTTAACATACAGTCTATAATCTACATTTGGCTTCTAATGTCCATCCCTAAGAATTGCTTGGGAAGCACTGGATGATAAGAAGAAGGTTTCACACTAAAGGTAAAAAAGTCTTAACTGAGGACACAGGTTTGACCTTCTATCTGACCATGTCTAAGTCCATCTTCTGTAGCAATACTTTCCCACTATGGGATTTGTACCTCTAAACCCCTTCCAAAAGCATAACTCTCACAACCTTTTTTTCTTTCAGATACTTAAATAATATCTTACAATGGTATTAAATTCCTTTCATTTAGGAGGCTCCTCTCTGTTTCCAGTCTAATCACTTAGTACTTAGTTGAATACTCATATGAGGTACAGTTAAAATGCCTTTTTCTGCCTGAGGGACACATACACAGATCAAGGACATTCTCACTCTTTTCTCTTGAAACTGTTCGATTTTTCATGCAGTAATCAAGGACTGTTGGAACAAAGACAGGAAGAAGGCAATGGAGAGAATATCTATGTGTGGACTCTAGATTGAAGATTACTGAGCTTCTGTTCAGATGGAGAGAAGGCACCTGGGGCTTAGTTTCTGCCTCAGTAGGTGTGTGGGTTTCTCACTGTTATTTTCTACAAAGTAATGATTTAGAGGATTTAAACTTGACATTGTCTTTCTGAACAGAACCTATTAAAATTAATACTTTGAAAGCAAAATTTTAAATAATGTTTTTATTTAATAAACTAAATTGTTTGTCAAACTTTTGTTAGTTAATAAACTATTTATTTTTTTAATTAAAAAATGGTGACACTGCCATGGAACCTATATTGATTACATCTTTCAGAAAACATAGGACATACAAGGGGAATTCAGACAACATGGAAGAAAAAAGTTTCCACTTTCCTCAGGAAGCTGAGAATAAGTTAGGTATTGTTCCAATAAGCTCTATAAAAGTTTAATTAAAACATTGTTTGAAATGCCCAGAAAAATTATCAATAACACTGTAGTGAAATCAAAGGACTTCTCCAGGATTCAGTGTCATTGAATTTGTAGGTTGAATATAGCAGCTTTGGAGATCAGCTCCCAAGTTACAATAGATAGACATGCAAATGTCTGTAGGGCTTCTATAATTACATAAGTAGCAAAGGAAAACTAGGGGGAAAAAAGTAATTTCTAGGCACATGGAGGATAGGAAGGTGACTTGGAGAAGTCATCATAGGTTCCTAAAGGGAAAAGTCATGCTTGCCTAACTTCATAGACTACGGTGATAACATAACGCCCCAAATGAGGTGGATATCACCAACCTAGACTTTGTAGACTTTGCGTTTCAACAGTCTTAAAACCTTAAGAATAAGGTCCTCATAGAGCACTTGTTGATGTATGGGCTGAATGAACAGGCAGTGAAGTAGATTGATAACTGGCTGAATGACTAAAATCAGAGAGTAGTGATCAGTGACACAAAGTGTAGTTGGAGACCAGTAACTACTGGTAAAATCTAAGTGTCAATAGAGGGTCCAATCCTGTTTGACATGAGCTAAATGACAGGCCAGAGTGTACCCTCAGAGAGTTTTCTGGTGACACCAAACTGAGGAAATATTTTTTTTTTTGACAAAAGGAATTCATCATCAATGCATTAAACTTCACTGTTCACTTTTAAATCTAGGTTCAAAAACTGAACATACTCTGAAGACTGAAATTTATACAGTTCTCTAGCTGATTTTAGTTTAGAATCAAAAATATAATGTCCTTCTTTCCTTACAGAGCACTTTAAATGTTGGGGAAGCAACTGTGAATTCTTCTGTTCTGCATTAAAATATTTAATCTGGAAATTCTAGTAATCTCAGAGATTCTAACAGGGGAGTCTAATAAAAAACATTACATGCCTGATCTCTCTCCGGTTTAAAAAAAAAGTAAGTTCCAAAACTGTCTCTAAAGGTGTGACTACTGGGAAAAACTAAAAATACATTTTTCTTGTTAAATACTGTTGGTCAGTCAATAATCTAGACGTTCCCAGTTTGGGGGGCAGAAACTGAGACATTCATTTATCGTGTTACAATATACAGAACCGAGGAACAGGGTATGTTAATGAGGAGGTAGGATATGTTAATGAGAGGGACGAGTTATGTTAACTTAGGAAATTCAGTCACAATATTTCATCATACAGTAAGTATTTCTCCACACCAGGACCACCTGGGGGGAGCAACGGGTTTCTGCATCTTGCAACATCTCATAAAAGTCCTTCCATATCTTGTAAGGGAAGACAGGGCTAATATACATAGATAACTGAAAACAGTCCTGGTCTTCAAAGTAACCTCTCATGGTAGGCTCCTGTCTATCGAAGGGAGGAGCCCCTTTCAGTATCTGCCGCCCAGGGCTTGCTGGACAATCCCTTCAGGTCTCCTTCTATTAATAATTGTTTTTCTTCCCCAACAAAATACAGCAATCTTGAAAAAAATGGGAAAAAAGCATCTTTTTCTTTAGAACAAACTTGGACTTCATGTCTTTCTGTTATATGTCAGGACCACAGGTTCAGAATCATTCTCTCAAGATGACTAATTAATATTTTAAATTATGTAAAAAAAATGGCAACTGACATTGCTGCATTTCATTCTTGGGTCTAAGATATTGTGGTTAGATGCTTTAAATGTTGGGAAACTAGGCAGCAGGGAATATCCCAGATGAGGAAATTATTGATTTTCATTGCCTTATTTTCCTTAAATAATTGAAATAAAAAGATTTCAGTCATTCTATATTATTTTTTTTAGGACCATTGTTTCAACAAGAATAAAAAAAAGAACAAAAAACATGTTATGTTAAAATAAAATTCTGGGGTTTGTGTTTTTTGTGGGGTTTGGGTTTTGTTTGTTTCTTTGTTTTGGGGGTGTTTTTTTTGTTTGTTTTTATCTGCTTCCATGGTCTTTAATCTTTCCTTCCTGAAAAATTAATTCTCCTTATGTTCTTTTTTTCCCTACGTTTTAAATCTTTTCTCCAGCCATGTTGTTTTGCTTCTGTGACAAATACCGTAAAGCTTTGAGAGCTGTGTTTAAATGTAAACATAACTGGTGAAAAATACAGGCAAAGTAAGCCTTCAGTGTGTTCACTGGACATGTGGCTTAAGACATCTTACTAGAGTGTTACTGCTAAGGACAATATAAAGAAAGCTTTTTCTGCAAGAGTTTATGCTACTTCTTAGTTCCTTTTAACAAAAAAATCATAAGCACCCCATAATAAGTAAAGAAAAAAAAATGAAAATCAGATACTCTTGTGATCAGTCTTATGTGATACGTACACATAAGAGGGGGGAGGGGAAATCTTGGGAGGGGACATGGCCTGAGCAGTTGAACCGAAGTTACTGAGGAGATAGCCTGCATCATATGACATCATACTCCACAATAAAAACTATGAGTTTGATATTTTAAAGGTAACTGTTGATTGGAGGAAACTGTCTGTATATCGATTTGCCTGTAGGAGGTAGTGAGTGATTGCCTGTGCATTGCTTATTGGTTTGGATTTTTTCATTCTTTCTTTTTCCTTCATTTAATCTTTCTTCATTTTTCTTCATTTAATCATCATCTTTTACTTCCTACACCAGTTTTCATGCTCTTCTCATTCTCTTCCCCATCCTGCTGCAGGGTGAGTGAGCAAGTGGATGCATGGGTCTGTTGTTTATGGCCAGCACCAATCCTTACTACAGCTCTCAAAACAGATGTAATATAAGAAGATAAAGAAAAATTATATGTTCTAGATATAGGAATATTTTAGCAATGTAGCATACATACTGTGACACATTGACATCTGCATACTGCTCAGTGGGGAAAAAAATAAAAGAGTTATTTCAAGTATAGTTTATATTTCAGAAAATATTGGGAGATGTACTGATTTTGACCGGGATAGCACTGAATTTCTTCATAGCAGCTTGTATGGGACTATATTTTTTATTTGTGCTGGAAACAGTCTTGATAACTCAGAGTAGTTTCTATTATTGCTGAGCAGTGCTTGTACAGAGGTAAGGGCTTTTCTACTTCTCCCATCATATCCCAGCAGTGAGGAGGTTGGGGATGAACAAGGAATTGGGAGGGGACAGCTGACCCCAACTGACACAAAGGATATTCCATACCATATGGCATCCTGCTCTGTATATAAATCTGGGAGAAGATGGAATGTGGAGATATTTGAAGTGGCTGTGTTTGTGTTTTCACGGAACGGTCATACATGATGGGGCCCTGTTGTCCTGGAGATGGCTGAACACGTGCCAGTTCATGGGAAGAGGGGAACAAGTTCCTTGTTTTGCTTTGTTTTCATGTGGCTTTTGCTTTACCTATTAAACTGTCCTTATCTCAATTCACAAGTTTTCTCACTTTTACCCTTACAGGACTTGCATTTGTAAAGGGACACAGTAGAGTTCTAAAAGTTTGTTATTTGATATGAACACAGAGTTCTTTGTTCAAAAACATAGTATCACTTAGACTAGAATCCAGGGGGATGAAGAAATGGAAAAAAAAAAAAAAAAAGAAGATTCTTTCCCACTCCACTTTTTCAAGAAGCATTGAAAGGCAACATTGTCTAAGTCTTTTGGCTTCTTAAGAAACTGATGAAAGGGTGATATATCTTTGTGTACATTTACACTTACAGGAAAACTGTTCTCTGCATTTCTGACAGCAACTCTTTCTCTGATTATTGTAGCAAGGAGAGCTGCATCTGTATGGAACTATCACTATGAGATTGCTGATAAAGATACTTCTGATATTGGTAACAATATGTTACTCTTTATAGTAAAGTCATGTAAAGTTGATGAAACTGGAGGCATATCATTTGATTTTTATATATTTTTTTTACTTATCTTGTTAAATAGGGTACAAGAAAAACCTGCCTTAATTAACCAGGACAGAAGTACTGTGCAGAAAAAAACTATTCCAGCTGAAGGAAAGGCACTCCAGAAAACTACTAAAATGCCTATGAAAGTATTTCTATTAAATAATACAATAAAGAAAGGAATATATAGGTATGAAGACAAAAATACAGGCATATTTATTTGACATGCTAATAATACCACTGGGGAAAAATAAAGCCTAATCAAAATAATGCTGAAATAGTTTTTATATATTTTCAATTCAAAACAAAATACCTTACAAATTCAATAATTAAAAAAAAAAACAAACCAACAAAAACCCACAAAAATATATTTGTCTGGAAAAAATACTGTGTATTGCTCTTTGTATTCCTTAAGAGTTTCCCATATGGACATAAAAATACATATATAAATCTCCAAGGAAAAATAACTAAATCCCATAAGTGCATGAAGGGAATTCAGTCAAATAAGTGAACAATGCTCATCCTTCCAGAAGTTTTGCCTCTTCAGAGGAAGGGCTCTGTAAGGAGCTATCCTAGAACAATGTAAAATTTTGTGTCAAATCAATAGTCTTGCCTTAGTCATTTATCATGTAATAAAAATATTTGACTAATCACAGCTAAGTAATTTCCTTATCAGAGAAAAAGAAATCTTACTAAATTTCTCAGAAGTGTAGTACATTGCTGTGTAATAACCCAATTGATGCTGTAAAGTACTATTGTGTATGAATACAAAACTAGACCTGCAGTCAGGCTCAGTACCAATTTTCTGACATAAATTCTTCAGGTAGTTTTGAGGACCATGGAAGACAGTTCTCTTACAAACCACACCTTTGAATTCATATTCCTACTAATCATTAAAAAAATGTAAGCGTAAAGAAGATGGAAGCATATTCAGAATAATGGGGGTATTGTTTGGAGGGTGGGGAGTGGGGGTGGTCATAATTAGGCCTGGGAGAAGAATTTATTTTCTGTTTAGAATGCTAAACTTGAAAAATTATGTAAATGTTGCTGCAATCAAAAAGAATTAGCTGCTTCCATCTGTTTTGGTGAAAAAAGCTTCTCTTTATTTACAGAAAAGTGATTAGTTTATGCATAGAAGTATTAGTATAAAAATGTTAAGGTGTATTTTTTTTTTTACTCAAAACAAAGTATTTGGTATTTTTATAAAGAAAATGTAAGGGTAGAAATGAAGGTGCAAGAATCAACTCTAAGAATAAAAATCAGAGCATTTTCTTTTACCAAACAGATTACTAATTTAGAGTCTTTTATTTCCACCAATCAAAAAAGAGAAAAATTAATCAAATGAGTCCATGTGAAGCAGGTGTTTTAACCTTAGAATAACAGAATAGTTTTGTGAGAATGTTTCCTATTTTCACTCTTTATGGTTTTCTATTTTTAATTTTGATGTTTGATCATTAATTAGAGATTGGAGTTCATACCTTCTAATTCCTGTGCGAATGTTCTGACCATAAGGTAAAAATCAATCCTTTTACAGGGCCTCGAAAACTGTAGTTCTATGAACAGTGCTGTTATCCTACAAGTGGAGGGACTTCAGCTTTCCTATCTGTGGTCACTTTGAGAGCTCAGTAGTGGAGATTACAGGCTTAGGTACAGAATCTCTCTGTTAATAAGGGTTTTGAAGCTGGGCCTAGGGTATTCTCAGCATGTATACTGATCAATTGTTTGGTGAAAAAATTATATCACAGACTTATGAAGTCATTTTTTCACAGCCAGAATTATTCAGATAATTCTGCCTACATCCAGAAGTAGAGTGACTAATACTTACCTAAACCACTTAGGGAAATTTAACTTTACTATGGAGTTAAAAACGGTTCTCAAACACTGAATTAGATATTGATCAGAAAAATGAATAAAATTATAGCAGATAATTATTTTTAATTAAGGAAATCTATATGCTTAATTATAATTTTATAGATTATAATTATAATTAATTGCCCTTCCCTAGAGTTTAGTACCTGTTGCTGTTCAAGAGTCCTATTTTGAAGGGAGGATGGTTAGACAACTGTGCAGTTCTAGACTTCTCATGATCTCAGAGGTGCATTTGCTACCGTGAGTAGTGTTAATGGGGGAGGAAGGCCATGGGAATACCACAAATCACTCTACTCTCCCAAAAAATGCAATGCACCTCTAAATCTGAAACTGCTTATAAGACTTTTTGTACACTTTTGCTTCATGAACGACTCTATCATATTGAGAAGGAATGCTCTAGATGTGTAATACAGATGCATTAATTTACATTTTTTCCATCCTTCAAGGATTTTTTTAATGCTGTATTGTTAACCTGTTTGCAGAATCTTTCACTGTATTACTGTAATACTGTTTTGCACCTAGTACAAAATAATGTTTTGTATTATAAAAGAGTTTTGCAAACATTAACTGATTAATCAGAAGCATTATCTGTAAATGCAATTAAAGTGTGGCTTCTGCCAGGTCACTAATAAAGAAAATACTAAATAAAAAGGGAGTGAACACTGATTCAGTGTCCTAGAGAAAACTTTGCAGTATTTCAATATAGAGCAATTTTTTACTTCATCTTTATAGATACTCATCCAGGTTCAGGTCCATGGACTATCAAAGTAGTGGAGAGTTTTCTCCAGTGTCATCTGTTCCTTGTAAAGTTCTCAGGTCAGTAGGATTAAGACTTCTACAATTATGTGTATATATATTGTACAATAGGGGTTGCTTCGGTGCCTTCTTCCCTTCCTTTGCTAAAATTCTTCATTACTTGAATAGGAACTGAGAATGATTTATTGAAAATAATCAAACCTGAACCTCATTTATTTTAAAAGACTAGGAAGATCACATTGTGTTCCATTCTTTTAAACATTTAGATATTAATTATAAATGAACTATAATTGCTTGAACATTGACATCAGAACAGCTGCCTCTTTTAAGTGAATGCTCTTATTTTAGTATTTTACCAGGCTACTCTTATCTTCGCAAGGTTATTTTTATGTGTTCATTAACAACCATATATGAACCTGCCTTTCATAATTTTTACTTTTGTTTTCTTTCCTTAATTATCCTTAAAGAATTAATCCATTTCCATCTCTTTTTTTTTATCTATCATGTTGCTATTCTTCTTTTTCTCATTATTCTTTTAAATGTTCTACCAAGTCACCATTTAATAAATGTCTGATGTACCTGGAGTTGAAACAACTATGAGAATCCTGTCTATATTGTTGTTATTTTATCCCTCATATCATGTAAGTTTTGGTGTCCTCAACAAACTTAGTAGATAGTTTTTAGAATCTTAACATAAAGAAAATTTATTATTTTAAAATAAAACTTTCCTTAATAATTTCATTGCTTCTGAAAAATAATGATGCGTATGTGTATTGAAGTCTGAAATTATTGATTACTTATCCTATGAACACAGATTACTTATCCTATGAAGAGATTGTCACAATGGTAAACAGGTTTGCTTTTTTAATAGAAAACCTACTTCATTTTTTTCTTTCATTTTATATAGTGATATAATATCACTTGCATTCCTAACCGGCTGTTTCAAAGTAATCTTTAATTAGGGCATTGTGTCATCCTTTAACCAATAAGTAGATTTTCTTTATTTTGCTTACACCTGTATATGTATTTGTGTATAAATATATATATATATGTATTTATACTTATACTGGGGACATTACTCTCACATTGTCATCTTAATCTTGTAAGCACATTTTTTCCAGACAGTCCATCTGTTTACATCTTCCATGATGCTTAATTAACAATTTATAAATGCCTTTATATAATTATATTTACTAATCCATTCTCCAATAAAATCAAGATTCTCTATATATTGATGTAATTTTAAAGGTAATAGTATTAGTATTTGTGAAAGTCCTCTGGTGAAGTGTTCCATCTATATGCATCAATAGTATCAAAAGAGTAAGACTGGCACAAACTTTAATAATATGTATCAAGCCCTGCCTGGAAGCATTACTGAGGGCCACAGCAGATTCCTTTTTCTAAATACCTAGTGCTCCTTATCATTCCATTTTAAGCTGCCAGTGAAGATTTAGTACATTTTTCTACCACAGTAAATCCTATCCAGAAGCAACTAAAATAGCCCATTTATTCATTTCTCATAGGTCAACAAATACTCATCAGACAATATTGACTGTGAGGCATCGCTGAGCTTCATTAGATTAAGACTGGCAAATTAAAGATGAAAGGCTCCACATCACAGATGAATTGTGTTGAGTCTTCTCTTGTAGTGTTTAGTTCGAAAATCATTGACAGTATAGTTTTCTGACTGCATGTTTTTCTCCTGGGCTTAAGACAGAGTGAATGACAGAGGCTGGGACTGACTCTGATTCATAATGCAGATATGCAGAGAAATGGTGGAAAACAAACACTATAAGAACACTGAAATCTTCCTTACAGGCTTCTCTGAACACAGAATTTGATTCTGACCCTTGCTCCTGAAAATCATTACAGAGACAGAACATGTCCAGAAATTAAGGCAAAATAAGGTGGATCATTTGAGGACATTATATCACTCAAATAAAAATTAGAATTTAGAAAGAACACTATAAAGATAAATATATATCTTAACACAGTTAAAAAAGCCTGTATCAACAAAGAATGTAACTATACCACACAATAAATAAAACTTCAGCATATTACAGAGTAATTTTAGAAACAATTCTAGAAAATTATTAAATTAATGTTAACTTTATTATCAGCAATATTTATCTTTAGTGATATCCCATTAGTGAAAAATAATGTTGCAGTCATGATCAGTATTGTTCTTTAAAAATAAATGCCATGTAACTGAGTTTTCCGTTATATACCACACACTCCTAAGACAACAAGTGTTACTTCATATATTTTGGTTGAGCAAACCTGTTGAAACTGACTTACAATTGAACACTAGGTTCTTCAATAATTATTTTTTGTTCTTAAAAAATTACATATTTCACTTTTGAATATATTTTTGTTCTGATATAGGGATAGGAAAATTAGTCTAGAAGAAGTGTCATATTTAAACATTTTTTAATTCTATTTTTACTTGATAGTAAAGTTCAAAGCTGTTCAAATTTGACATAATAATGTTTTATAGTGAGCCATATTATAAGCAATGCTGTCATAAAACTTCATAGGAAAATCAGAGGGTCTTACAAATTATTTAGTGAAACACACTGTTTCCCTCTTGATTCAAAAGATTTAAAGTACACCACTGACATGTAATTAGGATCCAAGGTGAAATATTTCTATAAAGAACTTTCTATATATAGTTGCATGTATACATTAACCTAACTCATGGAATGAAATTATTCTTAATTATCCATAATTTATTAAAGTTGATGATTTAATCAAAATCATTATTGTTATCATTAATTACAATATAGCTAAAATAATCCAGATATGTGCAAGTAGCTATTACCATCGTATGTTATAGTTTCAATGTTGTAATTCAACTTTGCTCTAATTATACAAAGACATCAGCAAAATGTAAAAACTTCACATTAATATATTTAAATACTACAATATTGTAGTACTATATTTAAATTATTATGGTTAATACATAATTGCTGAACATCTCACAAAATGTTTATGTTTGTATATAAGCATGTTTTCTTATGCTTATATACTTTCAAAAGCCTATGGTTGTACTTTATCTTTCTTGATAAATGACTTTGTTTTGGGGATTTGTTTTGATTTAATAGCGAAACTAAAAAAAAGCCTATAAAAAATTGGTTTGAATTTTATTTTTTTTCACCTCTGCATGCTTTCCAAATATATATACTCAATATTTCATGACCTAGATGTTTTTATTAGTGTATCTTTATGTTAAAATGGATTTAAAAAAATGTTGTCTTTTATTGATGAAAGGTTCCTAGAAAGTTGTTATCAATGAAATGTTATACATAGAATTTGCTCTTGCCAGCTACATGTGACCCTGATTTTTGGTATTTCAACAATTATAATTAATATATGTTGAAATGAGAATGCAACTTAATGCAGGATGTACCTGTCTAAAAGTATCATAAGCCTTTCCAATTACATATTTTGAATAAGTAGTTGTTTAGTACTATAACATTCAGTGTTAAAGAGAATAAAGGAAATAAAAGTTAATCTTTTATGTTAAAAATTTCTAGCTAGATTTATGCACATTTTAGAGATGACCTGTATCCTGTTCTCAAAGTGACCTGCAAAAGATGCTTAGGGAAAAGCAAAAAGTAAGTATGCAAAGATGTCATTTTATGTTTTAAATTTATTATCTCCAATTTCCTTTAAAATTAGAAAATTTAGCTGCAATAAATGGGGAAAAAAAATTTCCTAGTCCATTTCAGTTATCAGTTCATGTCTGTAAGCTGAATCCCACCTCTGTGTTTTTCAGGTTGATAAATCTTATACTATTCCTTCAGATTCAACTAAAAGATGAGACCTCATGCCCTGGAAAAGACAGGTGGTAGGACAACATATGACAACAAAACTCACTGTAAATAATTGCAGTCTACAACTAAAGGAAGAATTAAAGTATTTCACAGTGATATATTCTAAAATATCTGTAACCATTTGACTTAAGAATCACTGTTGTTAAATAATAATGTTTTCTTAATGCAAATTAGGCTTAAAATATGTTAATAGAAATTAATAATGCAAATAAACTTTATATATATTGGAAAAGTATTCAGATTACTACTGATAAGATAATGAAATGATGACACAGCATCACTTTGCTGAGAGGAGGTTAAAAATTTAATGCAATCCTCAAAGTAGGTGATAACATTAAAAGTAGAAATTTTTAATGTGATAGGACAACTGTGGTATTCTATTTATGAATACAAGTGCTTAATAAATATTGTTAAGAATATGCTGAAGGTTCAAAATGAGATTTTTAAGCTTCATATCTCATTCATGAGTAAAAGGAAGAGGAAGGTAAATTACAGAGACACAAAATGTTTTGAAGGACAGCAAAAAAAAACCCCAAAATTCTGCCTCTGAATAATAAGGTTAAAGATATTACTATATTCAGGAAATGTGAAATACCAGTCTCTTGACATGTTTCCCCACAGACATACCTTGACAGACATAAGACACCAAATAACTTTCTGGTTTTGCAGCTCCTCTTCAAAAATGTCCCAGTATACATATTTTGACAGAACATTGCTCATTTTCTGTTTTTAAATATGAAGTCGTTTTTCTGTTAAGATGTGGGAAATTTTATACTGCTGAAAACAAAATCCTTTCTAAATCAAGACAGAAAGATACCCTTACCTGTGATGATCATTGAAGAAGTAATATAAGCTAAAAAGCTGAGGCAGTTAGACTGTAAAATTTATATATATACATATATATATCCAGCATTATAAATAAACAGAAATATTAATATCAGTTCAAATAAATAAATCCACATTTTTCTGCAAATAAGAGAGACAGAGATGATAAAGTCTAAATTCTCATAAAGCAAAATAGAAATAGTGGGGTTTATGTTTTTCAGATAAAACTATTATGCAACTGACTTACCTAAAACTCATCAAAAGTGGTAGGTTAAAAAAAATATTAAAAAATAAGAAACTAAAGGAGAAATATCTACACTAGTGAGATTCTCAAGCCGTTGTTTTCAGAGCAGAGTCATGAAACTTTATGGTTAAGTCTGTGGGAATTGTTCTGACAGTAGTTAGCAAAGAAGTTGCTTTCTTTGTGATATCAGTGGTGTCAGTTCACAGTTTTCAAGTTTGTGTGAGCTTTGGTTCTCTGAAGTCGTAAACCTCATGGAAGTGTCATTGCTTATAGACACAGTGCAAAGAAGTTGCAAAAATCTTTATCTGATTTACATTCTACCAACTTCAAATTCATAACTGCTTTGAATATGAAATCAGTGCAGTGTTGGCTCAAACTACTGTTTCTGCTTAAGGGAAAAGTACATATTTTCATGCTTATGTTTTTGGCAAGTACTTTATTGATATTAAGGTGGTGCAAAGAAATGCATTATTTGCACGGAATTTAACTAAGTGTAGTAACTCTGGTTAGACCACTCAAACCAGAATTTCAAAATATCAAACTGTGATAGTAGAAGTGTTGTATGAACATTGGTGAGATCACACCACAGCTCTGAAACCCTACATCTGTCTGCTGACATGGCCCACTGAGTCAACAGTCACGAAGGAAAGCATTTCCGAAAAAAGCGCAAAGAGATGGGGGCGTGTGCTGCCCTCTTATTCCACCTTGTTCCTTTCATTTCTGGATGTTTTACATGGGTTTGTTGCTCCATGTAGTTCCCTCTGTTATGAACTTCCTTCCTTCAAATGCTTCTACAGCTTCCACAGCTTCTACATGTGCAGATGGTGTTAACCTCTGCATCTGAATTGTCATCAAAACCAGTTTGTGACTATGACCTTTGCCTCAAGATTGGCTGCAGGTGGTGGCCTTCGTGTGTTCATTTTTGCTACCACCACTCTATTGGTACCTACTCAGACTCACATACACAGAGAAGGGTCAGTGGAGAAGAAGCATTTTCAGATATTGCTCTGCTCCCTTGGCTCTCTTTGCAGGCAACAGGAAGAACATTGTTCCATCATCAGTGTGATTCAGGTGATCTAAAGCTCAGATGTCATTTTGATTTGCCTTGGAGGAACATATTTAAGGAATGAAAAAAGTTCAGGAAGAAAATAGTTTAGGTTAAAATTAGTGATAACAAATGCCAAATCTAATAACCATTTTTTTAATTGAAAAAAAAATCTACAACTATGTAATTTCTGGAATGTTCCCTTTTGTCACTGAAGCTTTTTTGTGTGAGTGAAGCAGGTTCACCAAAAGATCTGACTATTTTCCTTCTATTATAGAATGGTTTGGGTTGGAGGGGACCTTAGATCATCTGCTTTCAGCCCTACTGCCATGGGTGGGGATGCCACACACTAGATCAGTGTGATCAGGAAAATGCTATGTTCAAATATTTCTTTGAAATTGCTGATGTATTTGTGCAAAGGAAGGATACAGAATTCACCACAGGTTTTTGTTTTGTTTTGTTTTTTTTTTTGGTAAAAATGAAATTGATAGTGTATGTTAGAATTTAATAAAAAAGCATTTTAAGGATATAGGATCAATATGACAATTGTTGCTTATAACAAAATTATGCTTAGACTTGTGACTCATTAATAATCTGAGAAATCATAGATTTGAATTCCTAGAGGTTGCTTTATTTAACAAAATGCTAAGCTTATGGTGAAAAGTCACTTCGTTACAAGTGAATTCATTGATCTGCCATGACTAGTTACAGAACAGCCTAGGGAAGTTGTAGGTCTAACTCCCAGGTTTAATCCTCGAATCACAGATTTTTCTGCAGTCTGTCTTCCAACTGGCTGTTGCACAGCAGTAGTGTATTATGCCAGCTTTTAGGCTATGATAACTTCATGGCCACAGATGGGTGATGAATGTTCACTGGCACAAACTCCAGATGATTATGTATTAAAAAAGATAATGATAATTACCAAAGCATTTGGGAGCTGTTCTTTCTCCTCCACTTGCCACAGGGTTGAAGACAGTTCCTCATCACTGTAACTGTGAGGTGCCAGGTGGAGGATTCTTTCTTCCATAATTTACAGGTGTTTATTAGGAGGTTTCTTAACTCTAATTTAAAATATTATTTCATATGTATTGCATCATAACATTTTCCTATAGAAAGAAAAGAATAACTGGTTGAACTACAATGAAGCCTGAACAACATATCTTCATCAACTCAATAATCTCAGATCTGCTGTATCTTGCTGTACTTTTGCTGTATTTTTGTTTAGTCATTTTTTATCTCATTTTAAAAACAGTGTGACCCAAAAGCTGCACATATGTCTGATTTCCTTCTTTAAAGATTACTAGTTCTAGAGACTCACAGTAAGCAATATAATGATGTTTTGACACAGGAAACTAGGTCCCTTTGGGTACATTGAAGCAATGGATTAAAAACAAAAGACAAAAGCTCCTTGGCTAACACTGGAACTGAGTGATTGTCTGGCAAACCTGTCAAACACTACCAGACAGTTCAATTAAAATATTGAATTAATTAGAATTCAGATACTGCATTAGTATTTTCTTTGATTCACAGGTAAAGCAGTGGGAATTTTGCCACTACTTCTTTGGAGCAGGAACAGCATATCATTGACCCTTTTTTTGGTGTTTTTTTATTCTTATTATTTTATTTTCTGTTCAAGATTCATTTAAATGAAAAGTCATTGTCAGATCTAATTTTATTTCTTCCACAGTTCTTAATCATAATTCCCTAATAGATTGAAGTTTCTCCTCACTCCTTAGGGGCTTAGGGCAGTGGG
>WBMV01003457.1:1123349-1143337 GCA_013396655.1 Campylorhamphus procurvoides
GGCGGGGTGTGCACGTGGAATCTTGGCAGATTTGCTCAGATGTTATATTGAAAATAAATCTAACACTCCTGTTTACAGGTAAATGTATCTACTGGATATTGGTTTTCTCCGTGAACTCCCTATCACTGTGCAATCTCTTCTTTTGTAACACAAGGAATTTAAAAACTAAATACATAAATTTAGACCTTAACTAGTTAAATGTTGTTACTAGGTAAAGTATTTGTGCATTACTTTAGCTAGCAGATTGAATGATGTTTTTCACATTGTTTTGCACTAGGGTATGCTGAGGTATCCATTTTTTTACTGATAGATGTTAATACAGTAGAAAAAATTCAAATGTATCAAGAGCTTAATCTTTTGACTACAAATCTATGTTTTGATTGATGATAGCTGTTGTAAAAATGTGTAAAAATTTATTTTTGACTTGCTGGAAGACAGCAAGTTATTTTTCAATATGTCATGCACTTAAATAGAAGAAATGACAGCAACTTTAAACTCATGTGTGCCTTTTTAGTTCATTTTTTTTTATCTCAGTTGTAGGTGGTCTTGAAAAATGAAAATTTTATCTGAATGCTCTTAAATAATTATTCCAATAATGCTTAGATGAAGCTGTTAACTCAGTAGGCACAGAATTCTTTTGAGACCATTCAGAAAATATAGGCTGCCCAGCAATTACCATACCACCTAGACGGTATTGCACATTCTAAAATTCACCTGATAGAACTTTTGCCATTCATAGTGATGAAAAATTACTTTCCAGTGAGTTATAGTGGAGGACTTTAACAAAATGTTAGCCATTGTCATTTAGAAGTGTGCTTGAGGACTCTAGAACAGTTAGGCCCTGAATGTATTTATCTGTTGTCATATCTCAGTACAGACTTCTTCAAGCTCCATTCCAATTTCAGTTTTATTTGCCTTGTTCTTAGACAATGTTTGAGAGAATCAAACACCTGAATGGCAATACAAGCTTTCAGATAGGAGTCAGTTCATGTATTTCTCTTATTCCTTGCATATTCCTTTGTGAGTCCATCATCATCATTATGATAGGGTTTCATGTTCAACATATGTTATGACATGATAATGTACATTATAAACATGTTGCACATTAACCTTAATGGCACTGGGACTAGTATGCTGACTGATGACATTAGGCAGATGAAGGGCCAAGATAACATCATTGGAAAGACAACAGGATAACATCTTATTTTAATAGCATTTTAATTGATGCTTAATTATGTAATGGTGTTGTGTATAGTGCCCAGTGGAAGGGTAATGCTCCCTCTCAATGAAGGCTATTCAAATTTCTATCACTGAGTATTTGTTTAACTGCATTTTCAGCCTCCTGCTGCTGCAATTGGTAGAAAAGTGTTATTGTGGAGAAGAATCCCAGGTATAATGACACTAAGTGAGCATTATCCTCTTTGACTGAAGAGTCAAAAGCTAAAGTCAAACTTGTCCCAGAGTTCAGCATGCAAACATTGAATCTACATAATTTTTCTTGAATACATCAGCTTATACAATGTACACTTCAAGATGTAATAAAATGAATGGGACTTTGTGTACACCAAATATTAGTGAATTACACATTTCTCTGCAACAAGTTAAAACAAACAAAGTAAACCAAACCATGGGCAGCTGTGTGGGTAAAAATCTCTCTGTGCAGGTAAAAATCTCTGCAATTTCCTGCTCTGTATAAGGGGAATATTTGTTTATAGGGGCAAAAGTAAAGTACTATTTTGAGAATAAATTCCACTTACAGTGTTATCTGTACTGTATGAGTTTTTATTGTGTCAAAAACAAAGGATGGACATAAAATGATGAATAGAGAGAAGATCTGTTGGAGTAGTCTAATATCTATCATAAAATATAAACTATCATAAAATATATCTGTACCATAACCAATGCTTATTTGATTATATTAAACAATGCACTCTTTAAAAAAAAAACCAAAAAACTAGTGTCACTTGTTAGGCAACTTTAACAGATTCCATGTCCAGAAAAGACTAGAAATTCTCTTATTCTGCTCTGTTTGTTGTAGATCATTTTGCTGGTACATTCCCTACATTGCTCTCACACTGAGTTGCCAAAATTGTGTTTTTAAATCTTCCAGACTGGTCACTATTTTTCCATTGAAGAAACTGAATGATAGATCATTCAATCTCTTAGTCTGATCTCCATAACACTTAAAAGTTTGCATTTTACTTTTAATTTAAATTTGCTTGCCTTTAGCTTCTAGTCAGAGATTATGGCTATGGCTTCACCTGTTACATCATGATGGGGTGCCTCATCGAGTAGACCTAAGCCAATTACCTTGTATTTTATAGAATCTACATTATTATTTTTGTTATAATATCATGCAAAAATAAATAGTTTAACTTCTGCTGTTAAATGCAGTCTACAAAATCAGGTCTTAAACAATTTTCAATGACTGGCATAGTAATACAAAAGCATTATCTATTTTCCTATCATGGCAGGGAATATAGGTTGATTTGTATGTTGAACTCTCTGTGATCTTTTCTGTATCTGTTGCATATGTCATATACTGCTACTTATCATTTATTATTTAAATATTTATGTCAATACTGCAAAAAGTCATAATCCTGCTTTTCAAGAGGGGGTGAAGGGATGACAGATAGAATTTAGTTGTATTGATATTTGTTTCTGATTCCAAAAAGATCTGGTCAAGTAAGAAAATACAACTAGCTATATAGGTTCTGTACTGTTTTCTAGTGCACTATCATTCTTTATAATATGGAATTTCAACACATTAAGTTAGTTTCTAAATAAAAGCTTGTTACTGCATTAAATTAATGAAAAACAAATTGATATAATACTGCTTATAATGACTGCGCTTTTTTTTGCGAATCAACAAATCTTCTATTAATTAACCAGTGATTAAAGTCAGCTTGTGAAAATTAATCACAGCCTGGAAAAGTCATTTGTCCTTGTGTGCTTCATTAAGATAGTGTTTGCCCTTCAGGCAAGACAGCAGCAAGTAAATACCAAAGAATGAGCTGATTAAACTAGAACTGCAGTGAGCTGTTTGTCAGAGACTCAAGATCCTACAAACACACCCACTTCTAACTTAAAAGCTTTCTGTGGTTTGCCTGTTGGGCAGGGCATGAAATAGTAAATGAAAATTCCTCTAGAGCCCCTAAATATTTCAATTGAATCCATAGAATAAACACTTTGTACTGCTCAAGACACAATAGTCAGGTATGACCTGAAATGTTATGAAATTGGAAAGTTGCAAAACATTCCAAACTTGTGCTCATCAAAGTAAAATTTCACTTAAAAGTGAGCATTTTTTTTCCATTTCAATCCAATTTCATAATAGCAGAACCTTGATTAAAGTACAAAACATTAATTTCTGATTCATGCCTACACTACTCTAGACCAGAATATAAATATTATTGAATATATTTGATTGAAGTAATCTAAGAGTTGCTACATTCAGTGGAGACTAGAAGAGCTAAAACCCTGTGATCATGAATTACTGCTTTTTGGACAGAAAGCAGTCCATAATAACTCCTTCATAAGAAAAAGAGATAAAAAGAGGTGAAAGAAATAACTAGAAATAACTAAAAACCTACACCATATAAAAGAGAAATTGTCTTTATTAAAGACAATTATACTTCTTTGCCTGTTAAGAATCACAAAGATGTGGTTAACAATAAATGAGGGACATAACTTGATTGGTTTGAAAATGACTTAGGAAAATAAAGTTTCCCTTCCAAAACACTGTCAGAGACTCTTCTTTGTCCACCACCTGTCCCCCATCTTCTTTCTCTTAATAAGGAATGAAATCAGCTATACTGTGAAAAGTCACATTAATGAATCCTAGTTCAGCCTATAAAATGTATTCTCTCTCCCTATAGCCATTGTGACTCTCCTCCTACAGATACTTGGAGGATCACATTAGGTGTCTCTTACAGCTGTCACTGCAACAGTCTCAGGTTCCTGTTATGTCCTATGCCCTGCACGGTGGGAACTGTCATTCCCACGTCCTCAGCAGCTCCTTTACTCTAACAGGGGTTTATTTTCCTCTCCTTGGCCTCGAGCTGCTCCTGCCCACTCTTGTACTGTGTTTACAGTCCTTCTTCCATGATCTGTGGTTCAGACATGAGGCTTGATCGCAACTGCTGATCCTGGTCTCGATTTATTAGCTTAGATTGATTAACACAAATTTAACTAAACAAGACCCGAGCTCTTTAATTTTCTCTCAAGAGAATAACAGCAGAATGTGTCCCCTAAGCACACTGTAAACTCTCACATAACCTGTCAAAATTTAGGATTTTTGAGATCTCCATCCTACATTCAAATTTGGTTTTAATTTGCTTGAAGGATTAAAAAGTTACTAGTGACAACACAAATATATATTTTTGCATAACCTTCATTTCCACAGGGAGTAAGCTGAAATGACCAGAGCACAAGTCTAAGAAGGAGGAGTTGAAGAAGCTGAGGTTGTTTAGCCTGGAAAAAAGGAGACTCTGACCTTATTGCCCTCTACAACTACCTGAAAGGATATTGTAGCAAGGTGGAGATCAATCTTTTCTATGTAACAAGTAATATTTCGAGGGAAATCCCCTCAAGTTGCACCAAGGGAGGTTTATACTGGATATGAGGAAAAATTTTTCCACTGAAAGGGTGATCAGGCATTGGAACGGGCTGCCCAAGGAAGTGGTTTGTGGTGATCACCAAAGGACATGGTTTAGTGGTGATCATGGTGCTGAGTTAATGGTTGGACTCAGTCTAAGAGTCTTTTTTTTTAACCCAAACAATCTATGACTCTATGATTCTAAAGGAGAAGAAAGGAATAATGCCTCCTAACTTTATTTTTATTAGAACTGGAATGAACAGTGCAGACTTCAGGAAACCAGGCAGGTTAGGACAGACTGTGTGTAAAAGCAGAGTTTGAATATGTGTAACTCACTAAGCAAGCACAGTCTATGATGTCTAATAAATTCAGTCTACATAGGATTGTGATATGAGTGCTTTTCTCTGCTTAGAATAATGTTGTAACTACTCAGATTTTAACTGGTTTCTGAATACTAATTCCTCTATTATGTAAAATCAAATCTGGGTATCAAAGCCTCAAACCAAGTTAATCATAATTTGAGAAGCAGTCCTAGAAGCTGATTTGAAAAAGTATATATATGTGAAGACATATTGCATGTCTTCCAAAGAGTCTTAACACACTGAAGTTAATGAACAACAATCTTCTAGTTCCCAACTACAAACATTGAAAGTCTAAACATATAGCTTGCTCTTACAGATCTTTGTTCTTTGTTGACCACTTGATCCACTTTTTCATACAAACTTTAAATTCCAGTATCGCTGACATGTTTAAATATTAGTTTCTCTGTGTATGCATATGACCCAAATGACTGAAAGGTATGCAGTGGTGTCAGACACAATAAATTAGGAACAATAAACTCCACTGAGTATAGCATGATCTGAGAGTGAGAAGAAGAGTACTGGATGATTTGGGATTAAACATCTAACTGTATCATTGAATTGTTGTGGTACTTAGGCAATAATTTTTCAGCAGTCCATATTTTTGTATGAAAGATGTAATAGCAACATGAGGAATTGTGATGGCATAATTGTGGGGCTCTTTTCCATTTTCTGGTGCTTTCTATAAATCTCCTACATGTTATCCTTCAGTACAGAGCCTAAGATTGAAGTCATCAATTAATTCTTGAATCCCAAATACTATTCTTTTAGTCCAAAAAGCAGATGAGGAACTTCCACAACTTTGGAACAACATAATTTGAAATAATTTTGGCATTTCAAAAATAGTAACAAAAATAATGTAATGTGATAAATTTTGTATACATCACATGTAACAAATGTATTTGAATGTTCACTTATTAAACTTATAAATCCAAGGAAATAGAGGGGAAAATAAAGAGCAACAACTTAGCTTGAAGGTAGGGCTGATACAGCAAACCTTCCTCTAAGCATTGTAGAAGTTTATCAAAATTGACAGAAAATGAGTGTGTTATCTATTTCTTAGGAAAAAGTAGGATCCTTTATTCCTATTTAGTGAAACTAATAGCTGTAAATTCTCTAGTTAATCCCTGCAGGAAAATAAAAAACTAGTTCTAGTTGAATAATTAAATGTTTAATGGATTTCCTCCTTAAATAAAATTATTTCTGCACTTTTCCAGTGCATCTACTCAGAGAAAGCAAGAGAACAAAGGGAAATGAATAATAATTTCTTGTTATATTATATATTATTTATTGTAATTGCTAATGTTTTTATGCAATTTAGATGAATTTAATGTTTACATCAAATATTATTCACATTTTTGTTTTAATTTATTAGATTAAATAAAATCTCTGCCCAAGATTTCAGGGTTGCAGTAGTGCTACCAGGACTGCCAAACCCCACTGAAACTCAAGACTCCCCCAAGGAATAAGAGTTACCTGCACAGATGCATTGAGTGATTAGGATTGGGGCATTATCTGAGACTTAAACTGCTGGAAAATATTACTTGTTGGCTGCTTGAATTACCAATCAATTCAGAAACAGTTTAAATCACAAAGGAACAGGATTTTACCATGAGAAGCACAGGGATAATGTGTCCCCTCCTCCCTTTGCATGGAAACAAAAACATGAGAGATGACAGAAAATAGGCCTAATAAAAGAGGTCAGGATATATGTCTTCTCTTCTTCCCTCTTTACACTCTTACTGTGTTTTTTCTCTGATTGATGGATTCAATCTCTGGTGGGTTAGTAGGATCTAGCACTGTCCTTGTAGCTGCCTATTCCATCTGTCACCTTTTACAAGCACACTGCTATACTAATAAGTTTCTGTGCCTATGGGGTTGCTCTGGCATCAGTAAAGCAGTGCTTATTTAATAATAGATCATGGATTGTAGATAATTTAATAATGGAAATGTTCCAAAGATGCACAGACATAACTATGGGACCAGTGGGGTACTTATAAAGAGAAATCATTTCAAGTAGGAAAAAGGCAATGGGGTTAGCCAGGAATCCTCTAGTTCATGATGTAGTGAATGAAATAATCACTTATAACCTTTGGGACCCTGAGTAACACTTGACAGATCAAAAGGACTTCTGTATGCTGAAAATTTTAATCTTTATTTTCTCTGTTTATGACCTTGAGTTTTTCTCTCTTATATTTGTGGAAGTATAAAGAATTTATTTTATATTGAGGGGGAAAAACCCCAACAAACCAAACCAAAAAGCTGTTTTCAGCTATATCAGGAAAAAATTAATCAAGAAATAACTCAGTCATCCATTGTCTACTGCAGCAAGACACTGATGGTAATAGACATCCTGCAAGAGATATGACATATGACACACTATGCTATTCACAGTTTGATTTTAACCTATAAACTGAAAACTCTGAAATGGTAATGATTTCCCAAATGACACATCAAATTAACTTCTTCATTTCAAGAGAAAGAGCCACAGAGAATGATGAAAACATAGGTTCAGGTGATAGGGTAGACTTTCATATTGCAGATTAACAACTCCTACTTCTAAAACAAACAAACACACAAATAAGCATAGACAACAGATAGATACAGGCAGGAAACTAGAGGAAAGCAAGAGAGTACCTTGGAGCACATGAAAATTTCATGCATTTATCCTGCTGTACCATGATTCCAGCCTTCTTTAGGAGTTTCTACACCAACAAAGCTTTTGTCCAATGAAGACACACTGTCTACAAATTAACCAAATATGAACAAACATTAGCAATGGGAGAAAAAATCAAACTTAAAATATTATTTTTTTTATGGAAATCAATAAGAAAGTTTTAATTGAAATCGTGACAGTATTAAAAATTTTACACTAAAACTTCAGAGGAGGTAGAAAGAAAACAAAATAACTGTCAGTGTACTGGAAGGCCACACTAAGGTCTCCTCAGAGCCTTCTCTTCTCCAGGCTGAACAATCCCAACTCTCTCAGCATGTTGCTGCATAGATCAGCCCTCTGATCATTTTCCTGGCTCTTCTCTGGACTTGCCCCATCAGAGCCATATCCTTATGTTGGGTACTTCCGACATGGATGCAGTACTGCAGGCAGGGTCCCATGAGAGTAGAGGGAGAGAATCACCTCCCTAGACCTGCTTTTGATGCAGCCCAGGATATGGTTGGCTTTCTGGGCTGCAAGTGCACATTTTTGGGTCAGGTTGAGGTTCTCGTCAACCAACACCTCCAAATCTTTCTCTTCAGAGATGCGTTTGATCCATTCAGTGCCCAGCCTGTATATGTGCTTGGGATTGTGCCAACCCGTTCACAGGGCCTTGCACTTGATCTTCATGAGGTTTACACAGACCAACCTCTCAAGCCTATCAAGGTCCTGCTGGAGACCATCCCTTCCCTCCAATGCGTCAACCACACCAAGCTTTTGTTAGCAAATCTGCTGAGTGTGCACTCAATCCCACTGTCCTAAAAAAGATGTTAAGCAGAGTCAGTCCCAATATCAACCTGAGAAATACCACCCATCACTAGTCTCCTCTTGGACATCAAGCCATTTACCACAGTATTTTGAGTGTGACTATCCAACCAATTCCTTTTTTACTTGATTATTCTTTGCCGCTCTGAACTAGGAAATAATATTTATTTTCTTTAGTGACTAAAGGGTAAGGAAATGGGATAGTGAAGATAAAGGTAACTTTCTGATCATGTCAATATTGCAGTATAAAGCAAGAGTTTGCTATATAGGTAACTGCACTTTATTTTTATCAAATCTTACAGTTGATCCAGGATCTATATTATGGCATAAATCCTGTCATGCAGTCCTATATGTCAAACACAGCAAGACTTAATGAGTCTGAGATCTGGAAAGAAATTGTGAAAATGGGATAAAAGCCCTAACATGCATTGGTGTGAGATTCTTATTACAACCTTATTACAATTCTTATTCAGTTTATTGGATAAACGGAAATCTTCCCATTGTTAAGAATTGACCCTCAATTAAAGAGTTTATCAGGAATCATTTCTAACAAGAGCACCGAAATTATTCAAAGAGGTAAGGGTGGAATCTGCATTTCCTTCACATGAAAAAGTGATAAGATGGCTCTGACAGTAACTGCTGTATAAATCATTCCATAATCTTGAAATGTTTAAAGTGATGTGATGAATTGACCCTGACTGGATGCCAGGTGCCTACCAAAGATACTCTATCCCTCCCTCTTTTCAAATGGACAATGGAGAAAAAATACAATGTAAAACTTCTCTATATTAGGGCCATACTAATTACCTGGCACTGGATCCTCATCCTATTTGCTGTTTCTCTTTCAGTACTCACATCAGCTTTGTCAGTCTCTTTAGCTTTGCTCTTTATCCTGCAAAAGAGGACAAACAATTTTTCTCTTGTTCTCCTTACCATCTGTGGGCCAACCATCAATTTAAAAGAGGTACTTTCTCTGTTCTCAGTCCTTGTTCCTGATGCTCATGCTCCCCTAGCTGCTGTAAAAAGAATTTGCAAAGACAGACCAGTCTAGTTTCTTCAGGCTTGTGATTCATTTGGGCTCAGTTTCTTTATAAGAGGAGGATGTGTGCGCACTGACTATAATAAAGCCATTTGGCCCTGGAGCATCCCAAGTACAGATGGATTCTGAATAATTAATAACTCCAAATCTCAACATGAATAATTTGAAATTTTCATAGGCTGTAGTCTTGCCTGAGTTTTGGTTGAGGTTTATAGCAAGAGCAGAAAATGGTTATTCAAATAATCATGTAGCACAATTTCACAAATTTTGTTATCATAGAAGCAAAAGTATAATGAAGTCTCAGGGCATTCTCTCAGTGGCTTAAAGTCTCAGGCCACCCCTTCTAGTTAATATTTGCTTCCTTTCTAGCATATTCTTGTTTCCTACCTTACTATTACACTGGACACCTCGTAATACTGTCCTTTACTTGAAAAGGGGAAGCCATTATTTTTGTGCATGAAACTGCAAAGGCATTTATTTTACTGATATGTGGATTTAAATAAAGTATTTTTTTATATTTAGAAAGAGGTACCAATGAAATAATTTTGTAGCTTTTCAATCTACCTTTTGCTGCTGCTTGGCACCAAAATTATGCAGTACTCCCTGTTATTAGCTGACTCTTAAATTCAGATAGCTTTTGTTACAATTTACTGAAACTGAAAACTAATCCGAAAGATCTGTCTACATTAGTTTGTATAGTAGTTCTGATCAGGGGTTTGCTTTTCAGGCAAATTCTCTAGTTTATTTCTCTTCCACCACTGTCTCATACTGTGGGGGAACCCCGCCCGAAGGATTGCCAAAACAACCAAGATGAACATTTCCAGGAGTGGGTGGATCTGACAGCCAAGTGATCAATACCAGAGATTGACAACGACCCCAAGTTGTAGAAGTTGATGTTTTTAAAAGTTTTTTTTAACATAGATAGTGATTATATGTATTAGATAGACAGTTATTTCATCTGTATTTGTACGTTTGTCCCCGTTGGCTGTGGCTACCCCGGTTACTGATCCCCCATTGGTTATCTGATCCCTATTTTCCATTGGCTAGCCGGTCGTGTGATGCAGCATCATCATATCAGGCTAGCCACCCCCAGTTTTCACCTTAATTGTATTGTTCCCTCCTCTTCTTCTCCATACTTGTTGCGCTCTGCCCTAACTCCTCCCAGTTTCCAAGCCTCTCCACCGAACCCTATATAAGTCTCACGCACCCTAATAAAGTGTTCCAGCCTTCTTCACCCCTCACCGGCTGCACACCGTTTCATTTTCCTCCTGGCGGAACTCATCATCATACCACACAAACTCAGTAGATACACTCCAGAAACGTGCTTTCAGAGACCACTGAGGAACTGAGCATAACAAATGAATTGTCAAAATAACTTGTACTGTAATAATTTATTTTCTTCTGTATTAAATGGGTAAAAAAATTAGGACACACCTGGGACAGAATAGGAATCAAAGCTACCAAAAAACTCATGTTAAAAATATGACTGCTAAAATTCAAGGTTTATACAACCTCAGAGTTATACTTTTGTTTTATTGATACTTATATAGGCAACCAAAAATACATTCCAGTTTGTTTATGTAAGTGAACATGACTGGTAGTAGGATGTGCACAGTTGTTTTCTTCATAAATATTGCTATAATGTCAGGGAAATATTTATATCCTTATGATTAAGTTAAATTAGAATGCAATTGATTTGAAAACATTTTATTAATTCTGAAATGAACGCCATTAAATGGAATGATGTTAGAGAAAGTAATTATGTACACGTTGGAAGTCAAAAGATATTTCCAATTAATAGAACTTGGACTGATAGAAGGTGTCAAAGCTCTTAAAAGAATTAGTCCAAAGACAAGCAAGAAGAGAGAGATATTCTGAACTTTTCTCAGAGTCTGGATATTTTCATGTTCATAGAAAGCAACAGTCACATTGCACTAAGAGGACCAGGTGGTATAACATTAGCAATTTTATGACAAACTTCTCTACTGCTTTGCTGTTACTTTTAATTTTCACATTTTTTCTTCAAAAAGTCCATGACTAGTGATTATTTCCTTAGGTATTTGCATACCAACAGCTGAATTGGAAAAAAAAAAAAAAAAAAGCGCATCATCCTAGCCAATCTATAAAAGCCCAGCTCCCAAGGAATAAAAAGACATTCAAACTCTTGCTTCTACACTAGCAAAAAGTACCTCAATTTATAAAATAGCCTATTGATAGAAAAGTTCAGTAATTCTCTTTTGGGGAAAAAGAGAGATAAAAAAAAAAAAGAAAAAATGTGCTATTTTTCTTTCAGAAAGCTCTTGGAAAATCCTCCTGTGTCACAATTAATAATGAGAAGGTCCTGGAAGTAGGAAAAAGTCTATCAGCAACAGGAATCCTCTCTATTTCATACAAGCAAACTAGAACAGGCTCTTTAGCCCATTTTCTGAAAAGAGGGGCATGAAGACGTTGAGAAGCTTAGTGACAGGTCAGACTTTCAGACTATCTATATGGATTTGAAAGCAGAGAAAAGTTGGTTTCAGTTGGAAGTTGCAAGTCATTGGTGCAAAGACCTCTTTTACAAATTCTGGTTAACTAAATTCTCAGCTTGAGATCAGGTTTCCTAAACCAAATGTCTAGATTCTCTTTAAACATTCAGGCAAACAAACATTCCTATGAAATACTAATGTTTTTCCACACTAGCATATTTCCAGAGAACAAGAATTTTCTCTGTGTTAGCTTTTCTGTGCACCTCTTACTATCTTCTGAGTGTCCTGTTTTATTAGTCCAAATAAATTTATCTAAGTCTGGAATTCAGCTGCCGCATTCCAGCTGCAGCTCTGACAACTGCTCAATCTGTATATGTGCTGGCCTTGCCTTATACTGAAGGTGATAAAATTGCTTTGCACTTTGACATTTAGATTGCAAATATCCTGATTATGTAAAAAACCATATTTTCAAAACCATGCAGATATGCCCAGTGGTGGGGAGATAGACATCTATCCTAAGATCCAGTGTATTTCTGCCTTTGGTGAAACCATCCTCCTTTACACATATGAAACAAAATCTGTAAAAGTCAAAGAAAAAAAAATCATGTTTTTCACTTTCTGTGGAAATATTTTAATAATTTAGTTTTTAAATCTACACGTGTATATATATATGTGTATGCACATACAGGACTATTTCTCTTTTCCTCAGGAGTAAACTGGCAGTCTGGGAACCAAGGGATGGAAGATTTTTCATTGCCTAATTGTTTTCTACACAGCTAGTGGAGGCAGATACATAATTTCTGTGATTTAGCTTGTAATATCAGAAAATGTATCTCCCTAGTTTGCTTTTATTTCCTAGTCCTCTGATTTTGACAATGAATATCTCCTAAGATTTTTTGCATTAGTTGGTTTGGGTTTTTGATTCTCTTGTTTTGTTTCGCTTGTTGTAATTAAATGAATACATTTATTCTCCTTTCAATAAAAAAGGAAATTTTTGTGAGAAAAGGTTTGCTTCAGAGACCTTTCTTTATACTCGGTTGGAAAAGATTCTATCAGATTTGCCTCCCTTTTTTCTCTACTCTTTTTCTTCAACATTTTCCTAGGGTTTGTACCCCCAAATACTATTTGCAAATGCTTCAAACACTCTTGTAAGTCACACAGTGTAACAGAACATTGTAATATATAAAACCTGCATGCTGCAAAACACGTTTGACATCACATGACATACTAGTTCAGCCATTTTGAACTTTAAACAAAAACAGAAAATAAACCAACATACTTACAGAAATTCCTTATAGTGTTCAGAGGACCAAATACTGCAACCTCTACCAAATACTACTCCAAGCTGATGACACTAGTCCTTTCCACAGAGGATGTATCAGAATATGTGATATGACCCATAATTGTAGGCAAGTACAGGAAGGAGAATTTTTAACACTGCTGACACTGCTAAGGAAACTTAAGCAAATAAACCAAAGAGATCTATCAAATACGGCTTCTCAGCTCTCCTTATAATGAAAAGAAATATGTGATTTAAGAACACAGATGATGCTGCTATTCTAAGCTAGGTGGCTGAAATGTAAATTGTTTTATGGACCTGTCTAGGTATCTTTTTTCCTCCACTAATGATAGAGAATGAGTAGTCTAACTCAGTCTTTGCTTTTATTATTAAGGCTCCCAGTAACCTCCCTGATAGTCCTTATCACGGCTGATGGGGATGCTCTCCCTCTCCCCTGTCCCTCTGCACGTGGCCAGGTGGTCAGGCCACAGGGTCCTCCCAAGGTCTCAGTAAGAAAGACACATGCACTCCAGGGACAGGAAGCCGAAAGAGGGATTTATTCACCTGGCCAGGTCATTTATAGACCTCACGGCCAGGGTCAAAGGGGAGGGATACAGAGCAGACCAATAAGCACACAACCTGATGGAGGCTTGCATACTAATTAGGAAGGTGGCTTTTCCAGGGGCCTGGAGAAAAGAGTAACACAGCAATAAACCTCTTATAATACAGTAAAAAACTCAGGTTTAGTCTACTGCCACAAGTCCTCAGAGAGTGTCCTATATTTTGGTCTTACAACAAATTATTAAATAGCAGATAAATATTTATTCCACTTGTCCAAGGAGTGAGTACTTGCTTCTTTCTTATTAATGACAAGTGCCACAAAAACTCATTTGTTAGCTGTCATAGGAGTTCATTCTCCTCTTTGTTACTATTTTTAGTTAGTAAGATTGTATATATCACTTATCTTGTCTCCCAGTATGCATTATCTTTCAAAAGTTGTTGTTGTTGTTTTTATTATCAGTAACATGTCATACATGAAGAAGGTAAATAACCCTACCAAACAACACAAAACAGAAATAAGGCAAAGTCAGCTTTAGCATAGTGCAATGAAAACAAACCTACTAAAATCAGAATTTCTTTGTCTGCATTGTCACTAGCTTCCTGTTTTGATAATTGCAAACTCCCATTTTGAAATTTACTTTATTACAGTCATCAAGGCTCAATAGGAGGGTGCCAGTGTCACCACAGAACAGAAAGAATGTCTTTAATTTAGCAGTAGTTCAATAACTGAAACCAAGTCTATAACTTTTTTTAATAGCTGGAACCCAGAAGACCCTCTAAATAGATACTAAAGAGGCAGAGATATATATTCCTATACAACAGTATATTTCATTTATCATGTTGAACTAAAATCCTGTTTATATGTATTGTGCACACACCAAAGAAAACACAAGGGTACAAAACCAGAAAAGATCTCACACAAAAAAAAAAATCACAGTGCAGTACCTACTAAAAATTATAGATATTCTTTTTTTCCCAATCAGGAGCCCACTGCAAATATGAAAACAGTACATGAGTATGAAAAGAGTTTTTTTAGCAAAAGAACAAAGAAATCTTTGTAAATGAACATCTCATCTAGTTTACAGATTCAAATTTTAATATTTTTGCTAGAACCTTTTCCTATCTTCCTATTGAAAGACAGTTTACTTCTCTTCCCCCCAGCCCCCAAGGTTCTGCTTTTTTAGCTTAAATAAAGGTCTACAAGAAGACAAAATACACCCAGGAAAATATGGTAACTTATGTGTTCTTATGTTCTTCATGTTCCCTTCTTGCAACATCTGTAGTTTCTTTTTTTGCCTGCTGTTTACATCCTTAGATCCCTTTAGACTTGAATGACTGTATATAGCAATAACTTTACTGTATGTAGCATTTACTCTATGAGTAAACAATCAGTCACCACATGTTCTTTTTAGACTAAGAAAAAAAAAAGTAATGTATTTTACAAAGGTCATCACAACCTCAGAAACTTCTCTGACAGGTGAGGTGAGTCACCTGCTGAACATACAGCTCTTCATTGATTACAAACTGACATCAAGCTTACTAGCTCATTGATATAAGTACAAGTAGCTTATATTTAAGACTAACTTTCAGCCAGCATTCAGTGACGTGAAGACTTCTTTTTTCAGTTCACCATGTAGGTAGATGAGCAGGAAGCCTACCTCTGGGTGAGAAATACTCTATGAAATAAAAAAGGGAAGAGCATAGTCATAGGAAACCAACCAAAAGCATTTGTAAACTATTGTTGAGAAACAATATGGAAAGGCTGTACTGGAAAGAAGTAAAATGCACTGGGGTATTTTAATGTTGACTGCCAGTACATCATTAACAAGCATCATAGGAAAATATTAAACAAAGCAGGTACTTGGAGTTTTTTGTATCTATTGTTAAAGTAATTTTTAAAGATCATAATTCTGGGGGAGAAAAGTTGGTGAAGCTATCAGAATAATTTCATAAGATTCAACACAGGTTAATCTAGTATAGAAAAATTCTCTCACACATGTTCATAAACCTGTCATTTCTGTATGTTCACCATTGATTGTGAAGTTATTGCTTTGTACTTTTTTAGTACCTATCATCTTTGGAGCTCAAAACACTTCATGAACATTATTGAAAGTACAAAAGAAAGATATGTAAGTTGTTTCAAATTATTTTTTCTTTCATCTTGCCATCTGTACCAGCTCAGAGAAAGTTCATTCTCACATCTTGTTGTTGTCCAAGACAGACTTTTGGTAATAGTACATCTAGTATTATATTAATTATAGTTTTAATTTTGCTTAATGCTTGTATGATACTACTGAACAGTTCAGAAGATTTAGATGGCATTTTCCTCAGAGAAGTTTTATGCTTAATTCATAGCTTTAAAAATTTAATATCTTTTTGTTTTGGGCTCATGTATACTTCAGATTCCTCCTGGTTTTAACATACAATATAATCTTCTATCAGAGACGAGACAATACAAAGATATCCACAGAGGTAACCATATGAAGAGAATGTTATTGCAAAGCCATTTACAGCCATTTTCAGTGGAAGTCTCACCAGGAATGAAGGATATAAAGAATTATAGTTCTGGATCTGATGAGATTTGAACTCAGTCATCCATATTTCAATAAAATAACATACACAGTTTTTTCTAAAAAAATTATCCTCAGGATTTGGTCTTTTCCTGTTTTATTGTGACACATCTCTACTTAAACATTCAGTTGAGCAGTGATAAAAGATTTCCCATATGCTAGGTGCTATGATGGCTAATGTATTAGGCTGAATATTAAAGGAAATAAAAAGCCCTATATTCATACCTACAGGAAAAAAAATATGATTCTTATACTTGTGTCAGAAAATATTTTGGCTCATGTTTAGAAATTACAGGCCAAAGTTTCAGTGTATTCACTGAAAGTGATGCAAATATGCTAAGCTCAGTGGGGTGGCACAGTCTTGCTGTGACCAGAATTAGATCTTGTGGCTACTGTGCCTCATAAAAGATAAAATATGCAATTCATAACAAAGGCTATTGTACTTGGTTGATACTCTGTAACTCATAAGAATTAAGATTAAGATCTTTAAAACACCAAAGGCAGTAATCTTTCAGTGCAAAATTAATGGATGTAGGATAACAAGTTCCTATATCGATTTTCATGCAATAATTGTTTGCTTGCATATTTAATTACCTTGTTCAGAATAGAAGTTGACACCCCTACCTGGCTTTTGGCTCCTATTAATAGGCTTTCTCAGGATGATAGCATTTGAAAAGGTAGTTAAAAGCCTATCAGTAAAGACAATGATTTTTTGGATGATTCATGCATAACAGTAAAACATTGCAATGTTGAAAAGTCAGTTCTGGACACAACAGTAAGATAGTAAAGGAAGAATGATACTGGGTATCTAAGGGGTATTTTGTTAATGGCCCTCACCCAAACACCCAAATTTGTATATAATCATAGATTTACACAATATCCTGAGTTAGAAGTGACTCACAGGGATCATCAGCTCCAGGTCCTGGCTCTGCACAGTACAATCCCAGGAATTACAACACATAGCTGAAAACATTGTTCAAGTGTTTCTTGAACACCAGAAGACTTTTTGCTGTCATCATTTCCCTTGGGAGTCTGTTTCAGTGCCCAAACTTTATCTGGGTGGAGAACCTTTTTCTAATATTCAAACTAAACCACCCCTGACACAACTTCATAATGAAATACACCACCCGAAATACCTAATATTATTCTAGTTGTAATAATTAGTAGTGGCAGTTTTGAGGTACATTGGCCACAAAGAGTTAATTTACAAATATTCATCAAGTAAATTAGATACTTGACTTGCTTTAATAATTAATACATTCTGTTTTACACTCTCTGTAATGCATTTGATTTCTTAAATGCCCTTGTATTAATTTTAGCTTAGAAACATCTTATTATATCTCCTATTAAGATCATTACTTCTTTATTTCCCCTCTGCCTTTTTGTTTCTTATTGATTTTATGCTACATTTGAAACAAATATTTTGCATTCAACCTCTAAAATAAACTGAGTTGGTACATTTGCATTGGGTTTCCAATTGAGAACAACACAGGTTTGAAGAAGACAATTTATACTTAGAAAATTTTGAGCTAAATACCTAGTTACAGGACTTAAATAGGTGTTCATTAAACTAGGAACAGCTAGCTTCATCAAATTACAGAATGATTGAGGTTGGAAGTGACCAGGGACAACTATCTGGTCCAAACCCCCTGCTCAAGAATGTTCTTCTAGAACAGGGTGCCTAGAACCATGTCCAGATGGCTTTAGAATATCTCCGGGAATGGCGATACACAATACTGTGCCAGAGCTCAGTCATCCTAACAGTGAAAAATTGTTTCCTGATGTTCAAGCAGAACCTTCCCTTTTTCATTTTGTGTCCATTGCCTCTGGTCCTGTCACTGGATACTACTGACAAGATCTTGGCTCCAGTCTCTTTGCACACTACCTTCAGGTATTCACATATATGGATAAGATCCCCTCTGAGTCTTCTCCAGACTGAATAGTCACAGATCTTTCAGCATTTCTTCATAGGGGAGATACTCCCGTCCTTCAATTCTCTTCATGCACCATGGATGGAGTCTCTCCAATATGTCCAACTATCACTCTTCTAGTGGGGAGTTCAGAACTGGACACAGCATCCCAAGTGCAGCCTCACCAGAGGTAAGGAGATGAAAAAGATCACCACCCTCAATGGGCCTATGATATTTGCCTAATACAGCCCAGGATACCATTTCACTTCTTTGCTACAAGGATACTTTGCTGGCTCATGCTTAGCTTGGTGTCCAGCAGAACCCCCTGGTTCTTCTCTGTAAATCTGTTAGGCAGCTGAATGGTCCCCAGTTTTGACTGGTTCATGGCATGTTCCTTCCCAACTACAGAACTTTGCACTTCTCCTTGATGAATTTTGTAAGGTTCCATTTCTTCAACTGGTTCTCTCTAGACGACAGCATAACATTCTTGCATATCAGCTGCTTCTCACAGTTTTAAATCACCAGCATACTCACTGACAGTACACTCTGTTCCCTCATTCAGATCATTAATGAGCATGTTGAACAGGATTTGACCCCCTGAAGTCAATATCAAACTACCATTTTCTCCCTGCCAACAGGCCTTTATACCACTGCTCAGCACCCTCTGGGCCATTCCCCTGGTTTATGGTCCACTTCAGGGTTTTCTTGTGGAGCCTGCACATCACCAGATTCTCTATGAGGATCTCATGGCAGATTGTTAAAAGCCTTACCAAAGTCTTGATAGGCAATATCCACTGCTTTTCCCTCATTTACCAAGCGAGTCAGTTCATCATAGAAGTTTATCAAATTGGTCAGGCAGGCCTCCTTTTTGAATCCATGCTGTCTATTCCTTACAATTTTCTTGTTCCTCATGTGTCTGGAGAGGGGGAAGGGAAAACAGAAGAAAAGAAGGAATTTTTTCCACTTTTAAGTATTTAAATATATTTATTTCAGCAGAAGAAAAAGAAAACCTAAAAGGAAGAAAAGAAGAATATAAAATTGTGCATACAAAAAATAAATTAAAAAAAAATTAAAAGAATGGCACCGTACATGTGTGCAAAATACCAGAATAGCAAACACCTTTGGTTGCAAGGAAAACTCTTTTGGATATGAAGCATAAAAATTTGAAACACCTTCCAGACTTCCAGACAGCTTCTGTGTGAAGACATAGAAGAAGTAGCCATCTATTAACATCTTACATGGACAGTTCAAGTTATAAAGCAGTATTTCCAGAACTTTATCCTCCCAGAAGTTACATTTTAAAGGATCCAACTATGCTGTTTTGTGTAAATGTTTAAGCATAGGACCTGCAGTAGTCCATTATGCTTAAGCACGTGACAATTTTCAAAAGAGAACATTCTCACCTTATATTAGGGGAAAAAATCCATAGTGAGTATAGTCAAACTTTGGAAAGGATTGCTCAGAAAGGTTGTAGAATCTCCACTGTTGGGAGTATTTGAAACTCAACTGGACAAAGCACAGAGGGACCTCATCTAAACTGGTCCTGCTTTGATGAGCCAGTTTAAACAGATGGCCTGGCCATCTGGAAGTCACTCCCAGGTTATATTAGTTCAAGATTCTGTGTTTAACTAGAAACTATTTTAGCATCCGTGGACTTTTAGGTTCCTAAATTTAAATAAAATTCTTTCCATTCAGTTTCACTATTACACTGTGGCAGTAGACTAAAC